>PVKN010001486.1:0-51492 GCA_004027915.1 Capromys pilorides
CCTTTACTTTCATTCATATGGTTTTGCCAGCTTGTGATTGAGATTTTATTTTCCTATATATCTCTTTGAACCTGTTTCATGTGGTCTATTTCTTTCTATATTGTTTATTCATGGACTCTGTATTTTCTAATTTTCCTCTGGACTTTTTCTTTGACTTATGAGTTATTTAAAAGTATGTTGTTTAATTTAAAATATTAGGAAATTTTCCAGGTATTTTATATTATTGAATTTTAATTTAATTCATGATGGCCAGAGAACGTACTTTTTCATGGTTTCTATTCTTTCAAGTTTGGGAAGGTGTTTTTTTTTTATTTTAAAGGAAAAAATAATTTCAAAATAAAATAATGGTAGAGTAACAATAGTTAATACATTACGTATTGTTCTCTTCAAATTACTCAGAGTACAAGATACAGGCATTAAAAAATTGTCCAAATGATATTAGCCCAACCCTTTCTTCTCAATGAACTAAGCCAACTAGTAGTATAGCTATCTTAATTATCTTGTACATATAGATATATTTTTTTCTTTTCCTGGGAAGGAGATTCGATGACCTAGAACACAGTTTCTCTTGTTCACTGTTTCTACTGCCACTGTCAGAAGAGGTACTCTATAGACACCAGTCACAGGAGGTCACTGGCACTGTGCAGGTCTTTTGTATCATTATTAATTTTCTTATCCGTTATCAACTTAATAGAGGATTGCTGACATTGTCAGATACATTTGAATATTTTTGCATGTTTGCTTTCAGGTTTTACTTTGTGTATTTTGGAATCCTTCTGTGGGGGTGGGGTGGGGGGCTATTATGGTTTATGTCTAGTTGTCCCCCCAAAGCCTCATGCAATCATGGGACGGGGACTTCTAGAGTTTGAGACATGAGTCATGATCCACTGGGATTATGTGTTACAATTGGCTCCTCCCTGGAGCATGACCTGGGCCTGCCTAGGATATGATTGGCTCCTCCCTAGAGCGGGATCAAGAGCCCATCCTGGGGTATGATTGGTTCCACCCTAGGGCACAATGGGCCCATGTCAGAGTGACTGAGCACAAAGAGCTGTTACTCTCTGCTCCCGTGGTTGTTCTGCCGCCATGAACTGGATGCCCTCTGCCCTGATCCACTCAGCCTTGGGCCAGCCAAATATGGACTGAAACCTCCAGTAACTGTGAGCTAAATAAACCTTTCCTTCCTTCATTTTGAGTGTCGGGTATTTGTCCCAGCAACATGTAAAAGTAACTAAGACAGGGATGTACTCAGCCAGGCTCTTATTGTTTTCTTAAAGAACTGATCCATGAAAGAAAGCAGGAGCCAAGAGATATGGCAGCCTCTAGAAGCTGGGACGGGCAAGAAAGCGGGTCTCCCTCCTGCCTCCAGCAGGGACACAGGCTACTAAAACTTTGGTATTAGCCCTTCCTGTGGTTTAAATGTGGTTTAGTTGTTCATTCACACCCCCCACAGGACCTCTATGCTTGAGCACTCTGCCCCAGTGGTGGCACCTGGGGAAGAGGGCACAGTGGCAGATGCAGAGGTCAGGGATGTGCCTTGCGAGGGGCCTGTGGGCCCCCATCCCTCTCTGCCTTCCTGTCTGGCAGTGTTGCTTTCCTCACACACACTTGGACTCTTGCCTCACAGGGGCCAAGCCAGGGACCCCCACTCCCAGCCTTTTCTCCTTACAGATTGGCTCCACAGCTTTCATGAATGCACCTACATTTGAACTTCTAGCCTGCAGATGTGTAAAAAAGTATTTGTGTTGTTTGAGGCCACTTTGTAGTGATTTGTTATAGTAGCAACAGGAAACCTGGTAAGATCATTTCCTGGATGTTTTTCCCATGTACTGAAACTCTAACATGTGAAACCCTTTGAGGACATTGATCACTTTTTGCTTTGTTTGCTGGAGCAGCATGTTCAGTGAGTCCTTTCATGAGTACCAGGTCCAGGTCTCATGGTGCCACAGGGTGCTCACGTGCAGTCTGTCACATCTGCTGTTTAGCCCCTGCTCTTTCACATGTGTGGAGGGGTGTGTGGAACTCATGGGGTTCACTTGGACTGTGTGTGCAGTGAGGTTGAGGAAGGGGATCTCCAGTACAGTGACCATGGGGCTCAGTTGGTAGTGGTGGCAGAATTCTTGTTTTCCATGCTGTTATGCGTGTGGTCATCTCTGCAAGAGCCCAGGAAGCATGGCGCTGGCTGCCAGGGCACCTTCCACCTGCCACAGGCCAGACTGCAGTGGGACAGGCCCAGTGGGGTCTGTATGGGAGTGGCTCTGTCCCAGGTGGTCAGGAACTCAGCAGATTCAGGAGTGAACAGTGTAAGGCCAAGGACAGCCGGGCCACCATCGCCAGGATGCCGACAGTGCTCAACGCCGACAGGGTTTTGGGGGCTTTGGTTTCAAATCTCAAGGCCTCTAGGGGAGGCTAGGCTGATGGCAGTTTGCAGTAAATTTGGGGCCACAGTCATGGAGAAGGCTCAAATAGGAAGGGGCAGGAGGGTGCCCTTCTCCAGGGCCAGGCCCAGCCAGGGTTTCTTTGGTGTAGCCACCCTAAGTGCAGTCAGCACTGTGGGAGGACAGAGGACCCAGGGACTATTGCCTAAACTAGGAGAGGTTAGCTGTGCTGCCCACACCTGGGTCCTCCTGGGCACACCAGGCCTGCCTGGTCATTTCCCACAGGTCACGTGTGTACCAGGATGTGCTGGATTTGGCACATTGTGCTCCTCAGGATCCTAGGCCAGGGGTCAGCTGCCCAGGAAGCCAGGGGCCAAGGCTGGCAAGGGCCATGGCAGGAGACCCAAGGAATAAGGACACAGGGCCAGCTTGTGTGCACTGATAGGAAGATGTAGGGGTTCAGCTGGGGTCAGCAGCATCTTTGTGATTTCACACTGAGTCCCTAACAAGAGAGAAACAACAGTGGGGGTCACTGGGCCCTGATGCAGCCAGGTACAGGGGCTAGATACAGGTCATATTCTGAAAGGGAATGGAAAAGCCAGGCATGGTGGTGTGTACCTATAATCTTAGTAATAGAAGATCAAGGCAGGAGAATTACCAGCCTGCACTACATAGCAAGACCCTGTCTCAAAAAACTAAATCAAAGGAAATGGAAGAGATCACATCAAATCAGTCACCACAAAGACCCAACAGACTAGAGAGATCAGGGACAGTTCCAGCATGGGACAGAAGAAGAGGAAGCCATTAGCCACATAGGCCCTGCCATTCTGGGCAATGTAAGGATCTGAGTACCTGGGAAGGACCCTGGACCCATGGGACAGTGGACAGAGCCCTGGACTTAGGCCCAGGTTGGCCGTCACCTGCTCCTGGGTGCTGACTGCATCTTGCAGTTCCCCTGAGGAGTGCTGTCATCCTATAATCCAGATGCTCACACAGAGGCCTCTGTCCAGGTCCAGTGCTTGATCCCCAAGTAGAGTGAGGGATCATGTCACGTCACTCTTTGGATAGAAGCTAGTGTGAAAGATACAAAACCCACACTGAAGAGATAGGCAACTTGGAGGACACAAAGAATACTGAATGAAGGAAACAAAAAGACAGAGCCAGCTGTTGTGAGTTCTCACAGAGACTCTGAAGGTGTGGCAACCAATAAGATGAAGACAAGGTTGCAGTGAGGAAGGGGAGTTAGGCTGAGATAGGGCAATATTCACAAGCTGGAGAGTAAGACCCTAAAACTCAGCGGAGGCTTTGAGTGTTCCAGTCAGAGGAGTCTTTCCAAGAGTGAAGGAAAAAGAAATGAACATAGAAGAAAGCCAGGAATTTCCAGCCTCAGAGACATCTGTCTTCAGAGTACCAGAAAATTCCAGAAATACCTAGAAAATGAGGAGTATATCTTTCTTTCTTTCTTTCTTTCTTTCTTTCTTTCTTTCTTTCTTTCTTTCTTTCTTTCCTTCCTTCCTTCCTTCCTTCCTTCCTTCCTTCCTTCCTTCTTTACTTCCTTCCTTCTTTCCTTCTTTCTTTCTGTTTTGTAAGTAAGGAGTTTCTGATTTAAAGATTCTGGGGGAATCTTTGAGATATCATAACTTCGAGACAAGAGAACTTAAATGATTCCAGGCATTCAGATGGTTGGACTCGCAGGGCAGATGGGAAGCTGGCAAAGCTGGAAGAATGACCCGCTCAGAGCTCCCATATCCGACACCTCCCTCATAAGTGTTTCCATCAACCCAGGTTTGGTGGCTCCCTCCTCCTCCTTTCTCAGGAGCCCTTGGAGGAGTTCTCTCCCAGACACAGGATATAGAAAGGCACCTTTGGGAGTTAGAACCAGAGAGGCCCTAACCAGGGGAGACAGCGATAGGGCTACCAGCCCAGGCAAGCATCCAGCAGATGGAGGCCCTTGGAAAGGCAGCGTAGACAGGGGGGCCAAATGGGGAAATTTGGGCAAGTCCTAGAACCTTCTCTGTTGCTGTAACTGAATACCACAGACCAGGTGATTATAAAGAATGCAGGTAGGTGACAGAGGTGGGATGCGCAGGGCAGAGAGCTGCATCAAGGCAGGGCCTTGTCACTTGTGGGGACTCTGCAGAGGAAGCAGGGGCACCATGCAGCCTCGAGGTGCATCCTGGAGACTGAACTACCTCATCTTCCATCAGAGGCCATGCTGGAATGAAGCCACTGGTCCCTGGGTGGCCTGGTCCACCACCTCTCAGCTCCCCTCTCAGGTTCACCTCCTCACCCTCATGGTAGATGTCCATGGGACATGGGAGACACAGGAGGATGTCCAGACCTTCGCAGGGTGACTGGGGTAGTCAGTGCACAGAAATCCAGCTGTCTATACTCATTGATAACTACAGGAGACAGGATTGTTCAGGGCGGAGAAGAGCTGGAAGCATGCTCCATCTGGCAGTTGTAGGGATCCGTAGGTCTTACTGCGAACGGTTCAACCCCAGGGAGACACAGAGGTAGGAAAACAAATGGCTGGGCTCTGACTAGGTGGTCGTCAGTCTGCCTGATGAGCAAGACTAACTCCACTCACACAAAGATGTTCCTTTATTTATGCTTTTTCAAAGTCTGCACCACTTGACACAAGGTTGCTTAGCGACTAATAGCTGGCCTGAAGGAGACAGGATGTGTTTCTCAGCACTGAGGCAGCCCCTTGGCTTCAGGCAAGGAGGCCCAGTCCCACCTACACACACTTGATCAATTTCCTGGCTTGCTGCGGCTCCCAACAGGCAGTGCCAGGAAGAGCATGCCAGCTCAGTGGTGACCCTGGAGACCAGGGAGGAGGTGTGCCTGTGTGGGCCACCTGCCGCAGGAGCATGTGTTGGGGAGTAAAGGTGATGTCAGAAGCTGTGAGGGGGCTGGGACTGGGGTTTGAGGGGCGGAACCCTTGGGCCAGGGGCCAGGAGATGCTCATCTTTACTAGGCTTTTGGTGACATGTGACTTTTAACCTTAACACCTTTGTCCCTTTAGTTCACTTGTCAGATACCTGAATTGTCACCTGTTTTTTTTTTTTTTTTCTTTTTATGGTTTTGTGCTAGGTGTGTCTCTTTCCATCCTATCTAAGGCTGCTTCTTTCAAACAGTGAAAAGTCCCTGCTCGGCCAGCCCTGGCCACAGCTCTGGAGGCTGTCATGCCATGTCGTGGTGGGATGCACGGCCACATTGTCATACTCGGTAGCCCATGTGATTTACTCATAGCATTTCAGGAAGTTTTACTTTGCTAATTTCTTCTGTATCTCCTGATGCATGTTTATCTAGAGTTATGCGGGCTCTACTTGATGGTCTGGTCCAACACTCCCACATGTGGGATCTTAGAAGCTCCTGTCCAGTGGGCACCAGCTGCAGGAGCTCACCAGCGGCCTGTGGCCCATGGCCAGGGGGTGCAAGCCTGCCCTGGCCTCCACAATGACGTTTTCTCTAGAGAGAGGGCTGTGGCAGGAGCCTTGTGCCAGGGTGGCCTCTGTGCTGGGCACATTCCTGTGGGCAGTACCTCAGCAGCACCAGCTTCCCTCAGCTCTGAATTTACTTAAGATAGCGGAAATCAATGTATATATATTTTAATTTTTCAATGAAAGTGTATTTCATCCTCAAAAGAGATTATATAAGACTATCTTTTAAAGATTTTTGCAAATACATTTTCCATAAATAAGTAGTAATATCTCTATAAATAGCTAAATACATTTTGAAAAAAGAGAAAGCAAAGGAGAGTTCACCTTACTAGACATGAAGTCACAATTATAAATCTGGTATGGTGGTGTTAGGGAACATATAAGCCAACAGAATAGAATTAAGAGATTAGGGCTGGCCAGATAGCTCAGCAGATTAAAGGGCCTACTTAGGCAGACGCAAGGGCCAGGGTTTGATCCTGGGTGTGCCATACTGGTTCCATCCCCAGGGTGCGCCGAGATGGCAAAGACGACTGGACGTGGTGGCGCTCGCCTGTAATCCCAGCCCTTGGGAGGCTGAAAAGAGGAGAATCACTACAAGTCCAATCTGTGTAGTGAGACCCTGTATTAAAACGCAAAATAAACAAATAAATAAAAATAGTTCTCACTGTGTACATGGGAACTTGTTATATAATAGTAAATGAAATGCAAAAAAATTTCAGGGATGTTATATTGGGAAAACCACTTTACCAAATAATGAAAGTAAAGTTGGATAGCAGCTATCCATATACCATCCTATATGAAATGGTGAATTACAGAAAGATTAAAAATAAAAATAGGAAAGGTAAAACTATAAAGTTAATAGAAACTAATAACTGTGACCCGTGAAGAGGGACCTGATAAAACTGCATGCTTTTAATCCCTTTGGGAAGAGCTCAAAAAGGGGAATAGGGGACCAGCAAGATAGCTCAATGGTCTAAAGCGCCTGCTTAGGCAAGTTTAGGCAAACGCGGGGATCGCAGTTCGATCCCCTGCACTGTTCCACAGTCTGCGCCAGCCCCACCCCCAGGGCAGGTTGAGCTGGCCATAACATGAATGAATGAATAAATGAATGAATGAATAAATAAATAAATAAATAAATCAATAAATAAAAAGCTTTAACACCCCCCCCCCAAAAAAAAAAAAAAAAAAAAAAAAAAAAAAAAAAAAAAAAAAAAAAAAAAAAAAAAAACTTTAAAACCCCCCCCCCAAAAAAAAAAAAAAAAAAAAGGGGGAATAGGTGAGTCAAATGGAGCCTCCAGTTTTATACACATATACCACCCTGGGAAAAATTTTCACTGTATGATACATAGAGGTTGATAGGCAAAAGACATAGATAACAAACTGAGAAAAAAAAATCAAGTAGGCTGGGGAGGTAGCTTGGCAGTTTAAGCACCTGCTTGGCAAGCACAGGACCCAAGTTCAATCCCCGATACCACATGCTGTGACGGCCCCAGAATCCTGAGGGTGGTGGTGCACGTCTGTAATCCCAGTGCAGGGGAGGCTGAGACAGGAGGATCACTGAGTCTGAACTGCATTGTGAGATTCTGTATCAAATAAATAAAATACAATAGATCAACAAGTGATATATTTATAATAAAGATAAAAGGACACAAATCCAACATGTACTAAGTGTAGTGGATTCCTAACTGGTGGTCAACTTCTTACATCCAGCTGAATTAAACTAGCGTGGTGCTGGGTGTGGGAGGCCCCCCCAAGGATTGTTGCCAGTAGTATAAAGGCAGAGCAGGAGAAGCTGCCAAACCGCTGTTAGGGTTGCTGTTTGGAGAAGCTTTTGGAAGCTGCTAGTTCCCCTGGGCTGTTCTGCTGGAGGACCTTGCCATGCTGGCTCTCCCAGTGAACTTTGGAGAAGCTTGGGTCCTCATCTTGAGCATCAGTTCCTGGCTCTGGTGGGGAAGATGGTGCACTGCTCAGTCTCATGAAGCTTGTTCCATTGGCTTTCCTGATGGGAACTCGGCTTCCCTCACTGCTAGAGGAGGACCTCACTGTGGCTGGAGGTGGCTATGGTACTTTTGGGGGCGCTGTGGTGCTTACCTTGAGCATTGCCCCCTAGCTCTAGTTCAAATCCCTCAGCCTGCTAGCACAGATCCTTCATCCTGCTGCCATAGACTTCCTAGCTTCCACTACTGACCTTTGAGCCTTTCCAGCACAGATCCACAAAGCGGACCTGCATGAGGCTTTGTTGTGGGCTGTAGGCCCCTAGCTGGACTTGAGGGAGGCACTGTTATGAGCTCTAGGTTTCCATCTGGACTCATGCAGGGTATTAGAATCTAGGCCCTTATCTGGTTTCTTTAGTATTTAGTGTGTGGATAGATTTCCTGCATTTGTATGTGATTCTTGGGTGATTTGTTATAAGATATTATTATAAAATGTGTCCTGTATTATATTGTTCCCCTTGCAAGAACCCCAAACCATGACACCAGGAAACAATGCAATGCTATCTATCATTAGATATCCCCATCATATTAGCAAAAATTAGAAATCAGAAAACGCTATTGTCAGAAAAGGAACACAACAATGAACCCCATTTCACTGCTGATGGAAGAGAAAACGAGTGTAGCTAAACTGGAAAGCAATCACAATTTCCATGTCTCATCAACTCTTTTTTTCCCTCTGATTTTTAAAATTAATTGTACTGGTACACTTTTTATGTATGTGGTACAGGGTCTACAAGGTCTCACTACACAGTTCAGGCTTGTAGTGATTCTTCTGTTTTCGGCCTCCCAAGAGCTGGGATTGCAGGTGTGCACCACCACGCACAATCTCCATCCCATCTCAGTGTGCCCCGGGGGCCATCACAGTTTGCTGAACATTTTCTTTCTACTTCCCATTATTACCTGTTTTGGTCCTTATTTTATTCTTTCCCTTTCTCACACAAAGAAACAATGTGATACTTAAATGTGTGCCCAATTTATTTCAGTTAAAAGGACAGTCTCAAGGTACATCCCTTGACTTAAAAATATCTCGTTTATCTTACTTTATGGCAGGATAGTATTCAATTGTATGTAAACATCACATCTTCTTTATCCATTCATCAGCTGAACATCTGGGCTGTTTCCAAGATTTAGCTGTAACAAATTGTGCTGCTATAAACATGGGTGTGTGTACATCATTGTGGCATGATGCTTTTAATTCTTTTGGGAAGATGCTAAGAAGGAGAATAGCTGAGTCAAATGGATCCTCCAGTTTTATTTTTTTTACTTTTTAACTTTTTGAGACAGGGTCTAGCTATGCAGTTTAGGCTGGCCTTGAACTCATTTTAGCCCAGGCTGGCCTTGAACTTGCAACGATCTTCTTGCCTCAGCCTCTTGAATGCTGGATTTATAGGTGTGTGCCACCACACCTAGCTCCAGTTTTATTTTTTGCAGAATCTTCATACTGATTTCCACATTGGTTTTATCAATTTATATTCCCATCAGCAGTAGACTGCTGCAGGCTGGTGTGATAGCTCAGCAGACTTCAGTGCCTGCTTAGGCAAGTGCAGGCACTGGGGTTTTGATCCCTGGTGACAGGCCATGCTGGCCCCACCCTCAGGTGTATGGAGCTCCTCCCCCTCTCCCCCTCCCCAGTTTGGGTGTGGTGGCTTATGACTATAATTCCAGCACTGGGGAGGCTGAAAACAGCAGGATCACCATGAGTCCAAGCTACTCATGTAGCTCATGTAGTGAGACCCTGTACCAAATGCATCAAAATCATCCTCTGCTACAGAGTGAGCTCAAAGCCAGCCTGTACCACATAGTGAGATCCTGTCTCAAAAAGACCGAGAGAGACAGAGAGAGAGAGAGAGAGAGAGAGAGAGAGAGAGAGAGAGAGAGAGGGTTGTTTTTCTCCACAACCTCATCAGCATTTGTTATTGGTTAATTTCTTGATAATAGCCATTCTTTTTGGAATGAGATAGAATCTCAGTGTTGCTTAAATTTGCATTTCTCAAATGACCTGTAATGTTGAACAGTTATATATATATGTTTGCCATTTCTGCTTCTTCATCTGCGAAAAGTCTATTCATCTCAGATGGTCATTTTTTGATCGGCTCTTTTAGAGGTCTGAACTTTTGTTGAGTTCTTTATATATTCTAAATATTAATCCCTTGTCTGAGGAATATCTTGTAAATTTATTTTCCCATTTGTGGGTTCTCTCTTCACTCTGTTGTTGTTTTCGCCATGCAAAAGATTTTTAATATGTTGAGATCCTAGTTGTTGATTCTTCATAATACTTCTTATGTGATTGGGATTTTGTTCATAGTCTTTGCCTGTTTCTGTTCTTCAAGTGTTCTATCTATTGCATCTTCCAGCAGGTTTGGTGTTTCTGTTTTCATATTTAGGTCTTTGATCCATTTCAATTTTAGTGTAGTTTTTGGTGAGAGATATGGGCCCAGATTCAATTGGTGTCATGTGCAGAGTCAGTTTAACCAGCACCATTTGTGAAAGAGGCTGTCTTTCCTCCAGTGAAGGTATTTGGCCCCTTTGTCAAAGAGGAGGCGGCTGGGTGTGTCTGGCGTTGTTTCTGCATCATCCATTCTGTTCCGTTGGTCTTTAGGTCTCTTTTTTTTTCTGCCTGTACCTCTAGACCTTGTCCAGGGTCTTGTCCCCATGTGGTTGGTCTTGCCCTGCAGAGATAATGCCAGGGAACCTGGGAGGAACAGGAACAAAATGCTGACATTTCCTCCATAGTTCACTGATTGCTTCCCCAAAGTTCCATTCCAAGCTACAGTCCACACTATGCACACCCTAACCTCAGGCACTCTCAAAGGCTCCAGAGCCCTTGACCTTGCTGGGGACAAACCAGACGTCTCCTATGTGCCTGCCACTGAAGGCCAGAGTCACAGTTCTGTGTCTAATGGAGCAGCTGAAGCTTCACGTGGAAGTAGCAGAGGTTCTCTGGGTTGGGCCCCTTGCAAACAGGAACATTTGCTGAGTCACTGCCCCTGCCTGATGAAGGGACTTTCTCCAGTTCCCAGAAAGGAGTATGCACTGCTTAGAGAGCCGTGTAGGCTGCCAGCCATCCTGCCTGGCCCTGCCCAGCGCAGCCATATGAGAACCCTGTGTCAGGAGCATGGCCACATGACCACAGAAATGGCCACTGAGCTGCATTGTGCCCAACAGATTCCTGAGAGGTTTCCACAAGCCGAACAACTCCCACATGTGAGCAGGAGACCTTCTTCGCCTTCAGGCTGTAATTCTTCTAACGAAAGATCTAGAAATCTACTTCCTGATAGGATTTCAGATCAGGAAGCTGAACTGACAACTGGTCACGCCCCAGGTTAGGGACAGTGTGTTTTGGATGCTTCTCCATGGTGCTTGGTGCAGTCAGGAGACCAGGGAGAGTAAGGCATCCTGGCCTCCTAGGACAAAGCTGAGGCCAACACTTGGGGACCTTGGCCCCTGAGATTAGCGCTGGTCCTTCTGAGAATGGACTCCTATAGCCCAGCCCAGCCCTGGCACCTTTGGGCTTTTGTGAGAGGGGATACTTCATACAACCTCCTCTGTCTCTGGCCTTCAGAGTGATGGGGTTGGGGGAAATGAAGCCCCATAGGCCAAGACCCCAGGCTAGCATTGGCGTGGCAAAGGTGTTTCTGGGGTCCCTGCTTCTGGATGATACCGCATTGGTCCATGGATAACCTTACAGAAGGGCTCTCAGGAGGAGGTGCTGGCTGTGCCCAGGTTAGGGTGCTACCCTCCCCGTCCCTGTTAGGTTTGATGTGCTGGGTGTGAAGAAAGCATTCTGGTCCTGCTGTGCTCTAATGCACAGGAGCAGAGCTTGCTTTCAGGACCTTCTGCGCCAGCCCTGGGTCCTGTGTGGCAGCTCTTGTGCTCTCAGCCCCATGGGAACCACCCTACGTGGCTCTGCATGCTCGCCTTCCCTGTCCCAGGGCTGGTGCAGCAGCAGCTATAAGCCACCCCACCTCCACCCTCTGAGAAGAGTCACTGGTTCTCATGCCAGCAAACCAACTTGGGCCCCCCAGCCAACCTAGATCCTCCCCATTTCTTCCTGCCTGAGCAGCTTGGGTAGACCGGGCACTGGGCTCTCCAGCAAGTCGCCTAGGGCAGGAAAAGGCCCAAAGTGTCCAGCCTGTGAGGCTGAGGTTGCCTGTGCAGTAAACCCCACAGGGACCCCCTGGAGTTGAGGATCAGGATGATCTGTGGCACTGTAGCTGGCTTCCCACAGTGGAGCCTCACCCTGAGCCATATTTGCAATCAGCGAGGGACCCGGTTTTGTACAATTTTAAAGCATTGTTCTCTAGAAAACCATTTAGCGCTTGGGTTTGAAATCGCACTTCTGTTTGATGACCAGCCCATCCCATCCTCCTGGCTGTGGCAAGGAAACAGGCTTGGGGAGGATGACTGGCCATGGCCACTGTCCTAGGGGAGCGTAGTCTGCCGGGAGTTTTAGGTTGTGGGATGGGTCCTGTGGCCATCAGGACCCAGCTGTACATCCCAGGTGCCTGTGAGACAGCTGTGCTGTCATCTGGAGGAGGAAACGGGCAGGTTAGCCGCCCTGGGCCCACCTGCAGCAGGGAGAGGGAGAGAGCGGGCAGAGCAAGCCACTGTGCAGCTGCAGGGGCCTCTTTATTGCGATCCAGGCTGCCCCCACCTACCTACCGCCTCTTGGGAGCAGTTTTCAAGTGCTGTTGCTGCTTGTGGAAGAAAGTCAAGGCTGCGTTTACTGTTTGTGGGATCTATAAACAGCCAGTCATTCTGCTCCCCACAAGAACACAGCTCGCACGCACGCAAGCCCCAAGCAGCGGCCTGCGAGTGATCTGGCTCCAGGAGGCTGGGCCAGCTGCCCTGCCGCCTGCCCGGTGCCGCCTGCTCGCGTGACAGCCGGCCTGTTGCTGCACGGTTGTCATAGAAACTGCTCTCAGGGGAGCCACTCGCTCCCCACTTCCCCATGCCAAGGGGGAGTGAGGAGAGGGCTGTTGAGAATTGTTCCTTTTTCCCTCTTTTTTTCCTTCTGCTGTGACCTTGACAAAAATAATCTTTGAAGTACTTGCTGGCTATTTTTCTGCCATGGGACTGGAAGAAATCAGGATATTCAAAGAGTTTGCCAAAGGAAGTCCAGCTCTGCAAAGCGCTCACCTCCCTCACTGCAGAGGGCTGGGGGTGGGTGCCTGGGGCAGGGTAGAGAGGGACCTGCCCCTGGGACTCCCACCCCCGGAGTCCCCTTTCCCTGAGATTCCTGTCCCTGGGGACCCCAACTCCTGTGGGTCTCAGCCCCTAGAGACCCTCCCCTCCACAGACCCCCCCAATCTAAGCAGCAGAGCTGGGCAGACCCTGGCCTCTGGGACCCCCGAGCCCTCCTAAGCAGCAGGTGCAGAGTGTCGTGACTTGGGGTAATTGAATGTAGACATGATTTTTTTTCTCTCCTTAAAAAAATTAAAGCCTAACCTTAGAGCCATGTTTCCATTTGGAAAAGTGATCTCATTTTCCATGTACCATGTTAAAAGAAAATTGTAGGATTAAGAAGAGAGGGAGCAAAAACAAACAAACGTTCACGATGCATATTTTGGAAGATGGTCCCACATGTGTAAAAGTATTTGGCGTGACGATTCTGGACTAGAAAGTCAATCTGATATTGAATCCATATGATTCCACAAACAGCATTTTATGGTCTTTAAAAAAATTTTTGCCTTGTGAGTTAAAATTAAGATTGTTTTTGCTTGTGACTAATCTCATAAAATCTTTTTTAAGAAGACATTTATATACTCAACCCTTGAAAATGTCTTTGGTCTTTTAACTATTATTAGCAGGACATCCTCAGTATGTGGCAGCCACTGAGGGGGAGGCCACGTAGGCTGGCCAGCAAGGCTGAGGGTGGTGATGTGGCTCTGTAGTGCAGGATGAGCTCAGACGAAGACCCGGGGAGAGAGAATTGAGGTGCGACACTGGCCCACACAGCAGCCTTCCTTCCCGTTGTACTTTACCTGTACCACCACCTCACTGTGTGACTAGGTTCTCACATAACCACTGCTGTGTCTGTCACAGTGAGCAATGTCGGCAGCAGTGGTGTCTCAGTTTCTGGCTGCCATTGATGCACCCCAGTGTTATGCTGTCTGCCTGTGCCTGCCAGCGGTGCCAGCCTGTAGGGTCCTGGAATCTTGGTCTCCCTATCCTGGAGCACAGCACCAGCTCCTGACCAAGCCATAGGCCTCTGTGGAAATGGTAGCCCATCTCTGAGTCTTTTTGTGGGCTGGGTGCCAGGCTGGGCTTTGCATGACCCCATTACCTGTGGAAGTGGGTGACATCAGCCATGGTTTCAAAACCCTGGGCCCCACTGGTATCAGCCCACGCCTCACTACCCTGCTGTGCCCATGTCCTGCTGAGCACAGGATCTAGAAGTTGTCACACTCTTGTGTGTTTACTTCTGGGAATCAAGGCAAACAGGTCCAGGACTCCAGGTTCCAAGGAGGACAGGGAGCCCTTGAGGAAGGTCCGAGCACATCTGTGGGAGGCAGGTCCAGGGTGCCACTGTGTCGTCTTTATTTTTCAAAAGCTTCCCAGCTCTGAGGGTAGGAGAGTGATATGCAAACTGCATCATAAATTTTTAACTGTGCCTGGGGTTACCAAGAAGAGCAGTGCTCAGGGGGGCCTGTGCCCCCGGCATCACAGCCCCTTCTCACCCCCAAGCCAGAGCAAGGGAGCCCCTAGCCGTCCGCCATAGGTGAATGAAAGCCAAAACAGATGGGATCACATCAAACTGAAACTTCTGCCCACGAAGCAAACAGTCACCTACAGGACAGGGAGCACCTTTGCCAGCCATGCTCTTGATGAGCAGCTGGTGTCTAAAACAAGTAAGCGAGTTGATCCCACAGCAGGGAAACATGTTCAGAGAAGAGCCTGCACAGACATTTCTTGGAAGATGTCTATGTGGCCACAGATGCAGGGACACCACATCTCTGATCATTCAGAAACAGAATCGTGGTGTGAGAACAGAGCGACCAGAGGTAACAGGTGGTCCTGGCATACCAGGTGGAAGGTGAATCGGTACTGCCACTGTGGAAAATGGTACAGAGGTTCCTTACAATAAATAAGTAAAATAGACCATGTGAGCCAGCAACCCACTCCTGGTTGCATAGCAAAAGGAAATGAAATCAGTGTGTTTTACTGTGGCATTGTTCATAAAGGGCAAGAAATGGAAATAACCTAAGCGTCCATCAATTGATGAAAGGAGTTAGTTTGTTTGTCCAGAGGGTGCTGAGGATTAAACCCAGAGTTTCACACTGCCCTATAGCCCCAGTTCTTTTTAAATTTTTTATGTTAGGACAGGGTGTTGCTAAATTGCCTGGGCTGGGTTTGAATTGGCAATCTTCCTGCCTCAACCTCTCAGACTGCTAGGATGCTGAGCATGGGCCATTATGCCCAGCTTGATGAATGTGTTACTGAAAAGTGGAACGTGCGTGCTCACTTCAGTGGCGCATATACTAAAACAGGTACATGGAGACAGTAGCATACTAGTCAGTCATAA
This sequence comes from Capromys pilorides, assembly GCA_004027915.1. Lineage (NCBI taxonomy): Eukaryota > Metazoa > Chordata > Mammalia > Rodentia > Capromyidae > Capromys > Capromys pilorides. The sequence goes on from PVKN010001486.1 coordinate 15,344, forward strand.
AAGGGCAACATCCTTTCATTTGCAGCAATATGGGTGGAGCTGAAGAATACTATGGTGAGATAAGCAAGAGAGGAAGGGAAAAGCCTGGTTCTCACTGTGGAACCTGAACAGGTCGAATGAAGAGCGGTAGATAGCAGAGGGCATTTGCTAGGGGCTGGTAGAGGTGACAGAAGAATGGAACTGACACATACCGCACACCTTGGAGACAGGCCCCGGGAGAGAAGCCTGGGAAACAGGATACCCACAGCGTGACCACCCTTCCTCAGGGCCCTGGGGGAGCCGGATCCACTGGCGCTGGTTGAGTGCAGGCAGCAGTGCTGGCAGGGGGATCTTTGTTTAGCTAGGGCAGAGTCCCTGTGTGGGAAGACAAAGTATTCTAGAGGTAGATGGTGGTGACAGCCGCAAGCACCATGAATGTGTCTGTGCCACAGGCCCATACATTTGAAAATGGCTGACATGGTGTTCATGTACTTTTTTTCCTCATAACTTTAAAGACTTTTTAAAAGGTTAAGTGATACATTGTCTTTTTCTCTTTTTTTTTTGTGGGACTGGGGTTTGAACTCACAACCTTGCACTTGCCAGGCAGGCGCTTGTGCCATGAAGCTATCTCCCAGGTCCCGCAACACTGTCATTTTTAAAAATGTTGTCTTGATCAAGACAATGTTGTCTTGAGCAAGAGAAATGTGTACTTGAGGTCCCAGCTTTGTCTTCCGTACTAAACAAAAGGCACTCGATGTATAAGAGTCCTCGAAGGAAAACTACTCTCAGCCAGGGAGGTTGGTGAGAAGGTCTTCAGGGTCAGGGTGAAATACTTCCACAGTAGGGCAGGAAGTGGTGGGAGACTTTCCCCAACCTGGTCAGGGCCTGGTGTCCACCTCCAGGAAGCCTCCCACATGCTGGGAAAGGAAAAGTTGGGTCAGGCCTGAGGTGGGGCTGCTGATCCTGTACTAGGCTCTGTGGGTCACCCGCTGAGGAATTTGTTCAGTCTCATCAAACAAATCCCAAATGTTCCAGATCCTTTCCCTCCAAGAAATAGAGTACATCTGAGAGCACAGCCTCTCAGAGAATGAGGTATAGTTTCACACCAATGGTGCCCTCTTGGACGGGGCCAGTGTGGAGCCAGTGTGCAGACAGAAGTCACGTCAGTCCCTTCCTGCCACCAGGCGCCAGTGTTATGTGGAGCCAACTTCCTATTAAAATGTGTTGGTGGCTGGAGCTGTACAACTGTAATGGACTGTCTCTAGATGTGGCCGTTGTCCAGATGCCAGGCTACGCAGGAAGCCAGCTCATTGCCTCTCCATAGGCCAGCACCGTCCCTCATCTTGTTCACTGTGCGGTGACCAGGACTCCCCACTTCTTCACCCCAGCAGTGGGTGCTTAGATAACACCAGATGTAGGCCCTCCTATGACCTTGCAGACTCTCCGGCTCTAATTAGCAAACTAATACCAAGCAACAATAACCAAATCTCTTTACACAGCCCCGTTGTTTTGAACCCAGCTTTGTTCCTCAACGCAAGATGGCGCTTGGACCATGACCCTGCTGGGGTTGTGTCTCTAGCCCACTGCTTCTGCTGTCTGCTGAGGCCCAGGAGCTCCCTGATGCAATCACGAAGGTTGTGCAGCCCTTTTGGCATGGAGCGATGCAATCTACTCTCCTAGCTTTTCTGTTCTCTGTGTTTCCGGCACTGCACGCTTGTCTTCCATGCCTAGCACAAACCTGCTGGCTCCTTCAAGCTTGGTGTTGTGTCTACTAGGATTGTAACAGGTTCCCGAGTTCACACAGGGCTGGGCCATGGTTCCAAGCCATCTTGTCTAAGGTCATGGGATGCCTTTTCATTTGGTCAAATAGAATTCTGTGTCTCTTGAGATGTTTTAAAGTTTTCTTGACATAGGTTATCATGCTTTTTTGTTCAATTTATTTCTAAGTAGTTCAGCTTTAATATTTCTATAAATGGGTTTTTATCTGCTTTATCTTCTCTGCTAAACATGCTAATCATGTACTCCGATTTGGTCATTTTCCTATATATAGAGGCTATTAACAAATTCCAATTGTGCATGAAGGGAACAATACACCAGTGGCCAAGTACAAGACAGGTTGAATACTGCAAACTACTTTGACATATTGTACTGCAGATCAAAGGAAGAATATCTTGACCATCCCCCACTGATGCTGGAAAAGCCTTGGTTGTTTTCTAGTGTGCCTATTTCTTACCGAATTCCTATGTTTTATTGCTGATTCTCCATGGTTTCCTAGATGTGCTGTCATAATCTCTGCAGTAAGAGGTTCTTTTGCCTTTGCCCACTTCCTATGCCTTCTGCTGGTCTCTCCTGTGCAAACCTGTTCGTTCCTCCAGTGCAGCAATGAATACCACAGGGCAGGACTCAGCAAACCTTTTGAGGGCTTACGGCAATGTATTCCAGGCTAGTGAACTGCCTTTGTCCTGATTCTCCAGCCCTGCTGTTGCAGGAAGAGCTGGTCATAGGGAGAAACTACGAGCATAAGTAGGTGACGCAGAGTTCACTGAAACACTGGGTGACAGCTGTGGCCCTCCCCGCTGGTGTGGGCGGTCGTGGGTACACAGCCTTGCTCTTGGTCTTCCTGGGAAAAGCTCAAATGCTTCCCCATTAGGTAAGTTGCTGCCTCAAGAACAAGACATACACATTATCATGTTAAGAAAAGATGCAGCAATTCTGTTTCTTTGATTGTTTTCATTAGGAATAAGCATTGAATTCTGTGGAAGGCTTTTTCAGCATCAATGGGGGATGGTCAAGATGTTCCTCCTTCAATCTGCAGTACAATGTGTCAAAAATAGTTTGCAGTATTCAACCTGTCTTGTACCTGGCCATTGATGTATTGTTCTCTTCATGCACAACTGAAATTTGTTAAGATTTTACTTAACATACTTATATCAATAGTCGAAGGTGATGCTGACTTGTTTCTTTTTATTGCACTTTCTACATCAGAAAGTCCATGTTTTACTTCCCAAAAAGGGTTGGAAAAGTTCTTTCACTTTCTGTGCTTTAAAATAAGTCATGAGGAATCCGTGTCACCTGATCTTTGAAGATTTGGAAGTATTTCATTTTAAAACCATCTAGTAGGGCTGGTGAGATAGCTCAGCAGACTAAGCACCTGGTTAGGCAAGTGCAGGGACTGGGGTTCAATCCCTGGGTACCGGTCCTGCTCCGGGTATGCTGAGCCAGCTATAGAGACTGGGTGTGGTGGCGCATGCCTGCAATCTTAGCACTGAGTAGGCTGAAAACAGGAGGATCACTGAGTAGTGAGACAAATCGGAGCTGTGTAATGAGACCCTGCACTGGATACATTAAAAAAAGAGAAAAGAAAGAAAAGAAAAAGAAAAAATAGCATGTGTAGTTGATGCCTTCAGGGGAATAGTTCCTCATAGCTTTCCACCTTCTTCTAGAGAAATTGATCTTTTAAGTTTTTTTATCTCTACTGGGATGGATTTTAAAAATGTTTTTCTGGAAAAGTGTATACTTTATTCAGGATCTCAAATGTATCTGAAAGTGGTCTTTCTTTTAGTCTTATTCAATCACTTCCCCTTTGCAGCCCCTAGGGAGCCACTTTCTGATATTTATCATTGTAGATATTGACTTGTTTTTAGGCTGCATATAGACTCAAAGTATATGCATCTCTGTCTGGAACCTTTATTTCATAGTATTTCTGAAATTCATTCATGTTTTTAAAATTTGTATTTATTTATTTATTTGTTTTGATACAGGACCTCACTATTTAGTTCAGGCTGGCCTTGAACTCACTATATAGCCAGGTTGGCCTTGAATTCACTGAAATCTTCCCAATTCAGCCACCAGCATGCTAGGATTATAGGTATGCATCACCATACCCAAATTGTCCATATTTTGCACAATACATAAACTCTTTTCAAATTTGTTTTTATTGCATATTATTATTCAGCAATCTGTGTATCCATTCTCTAAGTGATAGACATTTGCATTGTGACTAGCTTTTGGCTTATTATAAATACAGCCGCTGGGAATATCCTTGTTCAGATATTTTTGTGAGCACAGCCATTTTACTTGGGTAAATACTAAGAGTGGGGATTTTATTCACACAAAGCAACTGTGCATATTTATAGGGTGCAGTGTGATTGTCTGTGTACACATTCTATACAGTGTGTAATGTAATGATTAAGTTTCAGTAATCAGCATTTTCATCTCTGTAAATGTTTATCATTCCTCTGTGTTGAGAACCTTCAGGCTCCTCCCTCCTACAGTTGTACAGAGCACACAGTGAACTGCACAATGTAGTCATTTTACTTGCTACAGAACATTAGAACTTACTGCTTCTATCTAACCATATTTTGGTACCCGTTATCCAACATCTCCTTCTCTTCTTCACCTTTGGTGACCGTGCTTGTCCCCTCTCCTTCTGGAAAGTTGACTTTTTTGTTTGCCTCCCCATGAGTTAGAACATGCAGTGTTTGACTTGAGTGCCCACTCAACACAGTGTCCTGTGGTTCTGCCCATGTTGCTGCATGTGACAGGATTTCATTCTTTTTATGGCTGAATAATATCACACTACATCTATGAACCATGTCTTCCTTATCAGTTCATCCTGTTAATGATCCTTTCAGTTGCTTCCACTTAAATTTTTTTATTATATAAAGAGAATATAAAATAGTATAAAATATTGGAAACAACCTCTTTTTTGTCTATTGTGAATGATGCTGCAATAAGTATGGGGGTGTGGCTATCTCTTCGACTCACTGACTTCATTTCCAGGAGTGGGGCTGCTGGATCGTATGGTAGATCTATGATCTACTGTTTACTGTTTTGAAGACCCTTCCATTATGCTGGTGCTAAATACATTCCTACCAGCAGTGTCCAAGGGTGCCCTTTTCTTTACATGCTTACCAGTGCCTGTAATCTTGAGTGCTTTGTTTAGCCTTTGTTTTTCTTTTGAAACATGATCTCATTACAACCCAACTCATGATCTTTCTGTCTCGGCCTCTACGCTGCTGGGATCACAGGCCTATGCCACTGTACCTGGCTGTCTTTAGTCTTTTTAATGATAGACATTCCTACTGGGGTGACTTGATACCTTGTGGCAGTTCTAATTTGCATTTCTCTGATGATCAGTTATGTTGAGCATTTCTTCGTATACATGCTGATCACTTGTGTATCTTCTAAATATACCCAAATATTCATGTAGGAGCTGGGAAAATAGCTCAGTAGAATAAGTGCTTGTCTGGCAAGCACAAGGACCTGAGCTCAATCCCTGGTCCCACACACACAAAAAATAAAAATAAAAATAAATCATGTAATAATTTAAAGTGCTACCATGTTTACAAATTTGAAATCTTAGTGCCTAAGCATATGGAGGGAAATACATCTGCTTCTTCTAAATTAGTGATAGTGCCAATGCAAAAACCATGCAGTTATTGCATATAAAATATGTTCAAATCATTTGTGTATATTCTTTAAAATGTGTGCTGTTAAGTATTAATAATTTTTAATTTTAAAGCTAATGTACTATTAAGTATTTCTAATTTGAAAGTATTTATTTATTTATTTATTTATTTGTCTTTTTGAGACAGGGTCTTGCTATGCAGTTCAGGCTGGCCTCGAGCTCACTTTTGTAGCCCAGGCTGGTCTCGAACTCACACTGATCCTCCTGCCTCAGTATCCCAAGTTCTGGGATTATAGGCATGTACTACTATGCCCAGCTTGAAAGTATTTAAATTGAATCAAAACAATTTCTTTATTTGGATCTTTTAGTCTTAATTTGATGTCACTAAAATAATGACTACTGTATTAGTATTCTTAGTAGGCTGTCTTTTATGAGGGTATCACGAAGTCCTAATATGTAATTTTTTTTGAGGTTAATCCTTATCCAGTTTAGTTTGCATTTGTTAGTATATATTTTGTATAGTTGTGTTCTTTGGTTTGGTTCCATATATATATATTTTAAAAGGAGTACTTAAAAGCTTGGCCTTTTCTCTTTCTCATTACTTAATATCTCTGTTACGGAACCCAAGTAATTTATTCATAATATGAAGTGTTGGTATCTTGTGACTCAGATGATCTTGAGTTTTAACATTTCTAGCATAAGTTAAATTATTATATAATATACCGATGAAATTTAATTGTATCTTTAATCAGAAACACTGGTGTTTTAAATATTTTTCTTAGTTTTCAAAATCCTGGTATTGTTTTTAGAAAGTATAACCACATCATATAAATTTTCTTTAGACCATGTGTGGGAGAAGTTGCTTAGAAATTCAGGAGTAGCTGTAAGTAGAAACATTTTGATTAGTGACGAGTCATAGAACTACCCAAATGAGTGGCATGAGGGTAGTGAAATAAAGTAGATCAGCCCACCAGGTACTGCCCAGAAAGTGGTTAAGTTTGACAGGAGACATGTGAGATGTTATGAAAACAAATATTGAATACAGTCTGAATGCAGTCTCTCAGGAAAAGAACAAATTGTTGGAAATAAATGAACAAGCATATCTCTTCAGATCACTTACACATTTTAAATCTGATTATTGTGTTTTAATTGTTGCGTTGAGTGCCTTATATATTCTAGACGTTGATTCCTTAACAGATTTAGGTTGCAAATTCCATCCTATAGTTGTTACTACACTTTGTTGATTTTTTTTTTATATATATATTTTGCATTTGGTACAGGATCTCATTATGCCACTTGGACTCATAGTGATTCTCCTGTTTTCAGCTGCTCCAGTGCTGGGATTACAGTCATGCGCCACCACGCCCAGTCTCAGTGACTGGCTCAGTGGCCCAGGGTGGGGTTGGTGTGGCATGTGATGCTGAGATCAAATCTGGGAACCTGGGTCTTGGGCTTGCCTAGACAGGCATGCTCAGTCTACTGAGCTATCTCTGTGGCCCTCTTCATTGATTACTGTTAGTATATTATTTGTTGCCTTTGCTGCATAGGAAAGTCTTAGTTTGATATAATACCACTTTTCTATTTTTTACCTTGTTACCAGTGTCTATAAGTATTCTAAAAAGCACCCCTGAAAAGGAAGAAAACAATCATTTTAAAAGAAAAGAATTATGGTTTCTCTATGTGGCAAACTATTACTAAGCCATTTTAGATATTTTTTTCAGTACTGGGGATCCAACTCAGGACCTTGTGCTTGCCAGGCAGGTGCTTATACTGCTGAGCTGTATCCCTGGCCCTAGATGTTAATTTTTATTTAAAAAATTATACATAAAATTTACCAAGAGTGGACTTTCCACGCCAGAGAGTGGACATGCATTTACTTGAACAAGGAACTGCCATGAGTTGCCTGCATGACTGGTGTTTTATTCCTGTCAGCTGTGCTTCTTGTGTCCTTGGTGGTCTGTGCTGTAGGCTGTGGCTGAGATCACCTTGGCGTGTGACAAATGACATCTTCAGGTTCCTTTGTCAACATTCCCTGATGACTAGTGTTAGGGTTTATTTCTAGATGTCCCCCTAAAGCTCTGTGCACTCATAGGCAGGGATTTTGAAGGATGACTGGATTATGGGGTGCTATAGCTCAGTATGATGTCAGAAAGTGTGGCCTGGTTGGAAAGGGAGTCTCCCCGGGGCTGTGACCTGGAAGGTGGATCACCCTTCCTTCCTTCTCTCTGCTTCCTGGCAGCCCTGAGGTGGGCAGCTTTTCTCTGCCCAGCCCCTTCCATTGTGACCCTTTTTCCTGGAGCTGGCCAACTGTGTAAGTCCTGAGGATGCTAAGACAGGATGTTGAGTATTATGTCCCAGCCATGAGGAGAGTGACTAAGACAACCAGTGATGCTCATGTATTTTTATGTGTGTTCCAGACATTATCCTTTCTCCTTTTGTAAAAAAAGTATTTATAAATATTTTGTCCAAAAAAATCGGATTGTTCATCTTTTCATTGTTGTTCACATTTTTATTATTTTGAAAGTTCCTTGTACAGTATATGATAGATACTGTTCTTTGTGTGCGATGATTATTTCTTTCCCAGTCTGTGGCTCATCTCCATTTTTTACTGGCATCTTTTAATAAAGCTTGATTTATCAAGTTTTTTCTTTGACGTTAGTGTTTTACATCCTGTTCAAAGCTGGCTTTCCTGGGTTGGCACGATAGCTCAGCGATCTAAAGCACCTGCTTAGGTAAGCTTAGGCAAGCACAGGGACTGCAGTTTGATTCCTGGCACCACATGCTGCATCAGCCCTGGGGGTGGGCTGAGCCAGGCACACGCGTGCGCGCGCACACACACACACACACACACATACACATACACACACACACACATACACACACACACACACACACACACACACACACACACACACACAAAGCTGCCTCCTCCAAGCTCATGGAAATGGTTTCCAGTGTCATTTTAGGAGCTCTATGCTTCTAGGCTTACTATGTGTCTCACACTGATGTGTGTGTGTGTGTGTGTGTGTGTGCATATGTAGGTGTGAGTGTGTGTGTAACAAGACAACGGTTGGGCTTATTTTTCCACACAGGTAGTTAGCTGTCCAAGCCGGTCCCTCTGATGCTCCTTCTCTAATGGGTGAACCTGGAGCTTGGCTGGCCCTGTGCTTGCTGTCCTCATGGCCATGGCTCTGTGGACAGATACGAGCTGAGCCAGCCCAGGTTCCACTGCTCTGCTTTTCTAACCTATTGTTCAGCCAGGGCAAGTCTTCTCTGTTTCCACGTTAAGAAAATGAACACCGTGCTTGTGCTTGGGTCGGGTTGTGCCTTCAGGTTAATTTGGAGAGCAGCAGCAGCGCTGGCAGGTCTGCGCCGAGTGCGGGGCACCCTGTGCTCATGGGACCTCTGCATTGCTCCATGGCTTCCTATGGGCAGCGCTCATGGGCACATTGTGACACTTAGTCGAGGTATTTTGTGTTTGCTGATCTGCGCCAGGAGTTCTTTTTGTGGGAAGGCTCTGGTTAGAAATCCAGTTTGTTGGGGCTGGGAAGATAGCTCCGTGGCACAAGTGCCTGCCTGACCAGTGTAAGGTTGTGAGTTTGAGCCCAGTCCCACCAAAAAAAAAAAAAAAAAAGAAGAAATCCAGTTTGTTTAATAGATATTAGTTGCTAGGGGTGTAACTCTGACATAGACCGTTTTCCTGGTGTGGTAAAGATCCTGTGCTCAATCCTCAGCACCACGAAAAGTAGATATTATACATTTAGATTTTTCTAGTTTATTATTTTATGCATGTCAAGGAATTTTCCCATTTTACTTAAATTGTTTAATTTATTGAATATCATTCTTAATTTTTTTTATTATATCTTTAAAATTCATAGGATGTGTAAATTCCTGCTGTCAACAATTTGTATTTTCTTGAGGAAACTTCTTGAGGGCCTATCACTTTTTCTTTTCGTAGTACTAGAGCTTGAACTGGGGCCTTCACACTGAGCTACATATTCAGTCCTTTTATTATTTTTTGAGAAAATGTCTTGCTAAGTCACTGAGTTACCCAGGCTAAACTCTAAGTTGGAATTTTTCTGCCTCGGCCTCTTACAGTGCTAGGATTACATACGTGCACCACCACATCCACTAGTTTATCACTTTTTAACAAAAATTATGAAGAACCAAAGTTTGGTTATGTTGATCATCTCTATTGTTTGCTCTGTATCAACCAACGTTTATTAGAGAAAACAGACCTAACATAAGATATACAAATACACAAGAATTTACAAGATTGGCTGACAATGACCACCCACAGTCAGATGAAGAAGAGTGCAGAAGATCTGTCTACACACTGGAGACCAAAGGATTCAGTCTAAGCTCTGGAGCTCACTACAGTGTCCTGTATGAATCTCTGTCAGGAGTCCGATGGGTTCGCAATGGAAGGCTGAAAAGTCTATACCTGAAGGCTGAAAGATCCCAGGAGGAAGCCAAAGAGACTGTACTGGAAGCCCAGAAATGATGTCCAAGGTGAAAGTGAAGACTGGAGTTCCTCTGAGGAAACAGAAATTGATCCCCATTTCCCCTTTATACCAGCCAGGTGACAAGCCACCTTAGGGTGAGACTTCCACTGCCTAGAGTGTGGAAGTGCTGGCAGCTTTTACTCAGGTCCACACAATCAATCAACCATCTCATGCTCTAACCCATGTCTTCTCATTGACTTCTCTTGCTCTTATTTGCTCTTGTACTAACGCTAGATTCAGCCATAGCTTATGTTTTAGTTCCTTGAGAACCATATGCTTTTCTTCTGTATCATCTGAGATTCCAAGATTGTTGTGCTTTTTGTGTTTCTGTGGTGATAAGTTTGTACAATTTCACTTGTTCTTGGTGTTCACTGTTTCTTAGAGTAATTGAGGGGGCAGGGTTTTGGTGGAGCCCTGACCATGGGCTGCCTCCAGGTCTTCTAGCTCTTAGAAGTTGATTTGTACAAGGGTCAGTAGCGAAACTTGCACATGACACCTACAAAGAGCTAAAGGAGAAATTAGAGTTACAATGAATGTATGAAATGTTTTTCAATCTCAATAGTAATCAAAGAAATGAAAACTTTAATGATAAGATAGTTTATCACTTAACAGATTGGTAAATGTGGCAGGAGGGAGATAAAAGGGTGAGTGGGCAGTGAGAATTATCCCACACATATGCACCAGTTCCCAAAGATGAATGAAGTTTTTATTATGTATTGTAAACATATACTGGTAAAATGAAACAAAGTGGTGAAGATTTTTTAAAAGGGAGTGGAAATATCTAGCATGTGAAGAATTTCAGAAATGACTGCTATGGTGCACGGCTGATTGCCCGTGCTCATGGGGGTCCCAGGCTCTGAACCCTTCAAGGATACAAACTGAAACATGAGTGCTGCTGTGCAACTGACGCTCTCACCCCAGCTTCCATACATCCCGGTGAAGTCTCAGCTTACTGGGGACTCCTGTAGTGAGTCCTCAGTTTCCTGCATGGGGTTATGGCACACAGTGAAAAGAAAGAGTAACAGATAAATAGCAGTGCACCACAGCAGTCATTTCTGGGATCTGGGATGGCCACTTGTTCACGGGGAATAGAAGTGCCACGAGGCAGGCAGAACCTTGGTACTTAGTGGTCATATTTACATTGAGGAAAACAGGGAGGAGATTATTGGATGAGTCAGAGGGCAGCGGCAGTTTTATAATGGAAAGGACCTTGTGTTGATGAGGATCACTTCCAGTGGCTCTGAGTATGGGCGGTGCTCTTAAACTAATGAGGATCTTATGTTGATGAAGACAGAAGGAAGAGATGGCAGGTTAATAGGAAGTTTATCCTTTCCCCCAGGTGAAGCCTTGTTTTTATTATTACTTGTCTATACTCAAGGAACCAGGATGTTCTCGGTCGTGTGATCTTGCCCTGGACCATCATAGCATCGTGGGACCAGACGCTCACGGAGTTATGTTTCCACCTACCATAGTCAGCCCACGTGGCAGGATGCTAGGTTTTGGACAAGCCCTCATCACAATCTAACTATGAAATGATTCCGCCCCCCCCTAAAAATTATATAGAATGGCCTTTCACACCAGGTGATTTGAAATTGAATGAGGAGGTCTTATTATCATGACAGCAAGGACACAAAGGTGCATAGGTAGGGGTGGTTGGAGAGACACACAGGACATACAGGAGATAGGGAGAGATGGGTGTTACACAGATGATCAAAGGGAGAGATAGTGGGCAGGTGGAGGGCAGACCACGTGGCTAGGTGGCCCTGGTGTCTCATCCATCTTCATTGGTAGTGGTTCTGGGAGGCCACCACAGTGGGAGAGTTTGATTTGCAAGCAAAGGAAGACTGACTATAAGTCAAGTATGATGTAGCTACCTGTTTGGGACAATCCTTTAAGAATTATAGCTATCACTGAGATTTAATAATCATAAAAATATTGTGAACATACTCTAATAAATGTTAAATCAAGGTGAAATGAATGCATTTCTAGAAAATAGTTGGTGTAAGAAAAATTTTTAAAACGTGGTGTACAAACGACCATCGTTAAGTAAGTTGATTAACATTAAAACCCTTTCCCACCCATCATCTTACCCAGTGGTGCCCACACCAGATGATATTCTGGTTTGAGTTCATTTCTCAGTGAAATGAAACCAACTTGGAAAGAACATGTCTTCCTCATGCTAATTAAGCAGGACAAGAAGAGTGAGCATCCAACTGCAAAGGATTGCTACTTGACCCCCAAATTAGGGAAGCATAGTCAGTGTTATCTCAGAAATGAGGACTCCCTGTTAAGGACCGCAAGAACATAACAATCACAGTCACTTGGGGTTGGCCCCAGAATGCAAGAAGGGTCCACCAGCAGAAAGCCTATCAGTTAGAGACTTGGTGACTGTTTCAGCAGGTATAGAAAAAGTACTTGATAAAAGTCAGCATTTTTCTTGATAAAAACTTGTAGCAAATTTGAAAAATATTCCAAGATAGTGTGCAGAAGGAGGATGTGGGAAGGTCACAGAGAGTGAAGGGGACGTTCCCTGTCTTCCTATGTGTTTGGTACTTTGGTAGGTCATTGTTATGATGCTTTGTGGCATAAAGCATGCATCTAAAGACAGAGGGGCTAAGTCTTTGGCTTTACAAGCTCTGGCCACCTTCTGGCTGCCTGTTGGTGGAAGGTTCTAAAAAGTCAGGAGGGTGCACTGCATGAGTGTGGAAAGGGAAACGAGAGTGGCAGAAAATGTTCCCAGAAGCCTTGCACCTCCTTTTTCCTCATGGGCAAGACAACTCAGTTTTCTTCTTTCTTCTAGTCTCTCAATGGCTTCGCTCTGGTTGTGAGTGCAGAAGGGATGATATTTTATGCATCAGCAACGATCGTGGACTATCTGGGCTTTCACCAGGTAAATGAAACAAAATTGAGCTTTTACTCTGTTAAATGCCGGATCTGTTACTTTTGCAAATGTTTATTGTCTTAAAGGTTTAAGAAATAGCTAAAATAAAACTTCCCACATCACTGAGCTTGCTCTGTTTAGGGTAGCCCATCTCCTGGGGTTTTGGGGAGACACAACGGTGTTGGCCACCCCTAGCAGGCTGGCTCTGTCCTTGGCATCTCATTCAGAGCCATCACAGCACATTATCCAGCTACAGACACTTGGCACATTCAGGACACAGTTTGTTCCAGAAGTGCCCTCTCTGATGTGCAGATAATTCATGTGGGATGCCATCAGGCCAAACCAGGTTAGATAGCTCAGGGTTTTGGAGCCAAGAGCTGACATTGAGGCCAGTCAAACATGGGGACCTTGGAAGGATGACTCTTCCCAGAAAAGTGCAAGAAGACTTTCATCCAAGGCCCAGAAAGGAACAAGGAAATGTTTTTCTGTTTGGCATCTGGAAGGAAAAATGTCCCTGGTAGGAAATGGAGAGGTGGCATGTAGAATCCGATGCTATACCACAGGGGAGGAAGAGAAGGCTCCCAGTTGGGACAGAGGAACTCAGAAGCCAGGCCTTGGGCTGCACCAGGGCCACTGTCACTAACATGTCTCCTCTGAAACTGATCTTGCAACCCAGAAATCCCACAGGGCCACAAGCAGAAGCCAGCAGACAGTATAACAGGCTCAGCACCTCCTAGCAGAGCTCAGAACAGCACCACACTCTTAGAGAAGCTCAGAAAAGAAGTAATTGTACTTGAATAGTATAAACTGGTATAAAGAAAGGGCAGTCGATAATGAAAAAAGAACTAATAGAACTTTGGACAATAAGACAGGATATTAGGATTGGTTTAGAATACAGTCATCTTACAGTTTAAAGAATCTGTAAGGACCCAGACTTGGTAGTAAGGGTAAAGAGAGTCCCAGAGGAGCAGCAGGCACGCAAGGGGCCCGTCCTGGGGACTCTCAAGTCTGAGTGCCAGACCCTGGTGGGTATAGGTGAGGCTGTGGCTCTGGGTGGGAGAGGTCACTGAGGTGTCCTCCAAGTTGGATAAGGCTCGCCCTCTGGGGACTTCAGCAGGGCTTCCGAGAAGCAGCCCCAGGGTGCCCCATCCATAGCACAGCAGAGGCTGGAGGGCTCCTGCTTGGCCTCAGGAGCAGGAGCCTGCCTCAATGCTCCGGCTGCTGTCAGCGGAGGGCAGATGTTCCAGGAGCCGGATAGGCAGAGAGCGGGGAAGTGTGGGGCAGCGAGGCACTGTGTAGAGTGATTAAAACCAAAACCTTGTGTTTGGGCAGAAAGCCAAGGGTGCACTGCCAAAGGCAGTGGGAGCCAAGAGCTGAGGGTGTAGGTCTCTGACACATTGTTAAAATCTGCCCGAGGCCAGCAGAGTGTTTTATCTAATTTCCAAGAGAACTACAGTTTTGAATAGTTTTCCACAACTGAAGTAGCGGAGGCGGTTTCTTACATTTACCATCCTGTCACCTGAGCCCATGCCGAATCCCTGCAAGCCTCAGTGACTTCTTAGCCTGATGCACAGCTTCCCTGTCCTCCGACTCAGGAGCTGCGTGCAGTGTTGTATGCTCCCCCTCCACTGTGCCCCAGCAGCCTCTCCTCCAGGCCTCTAGATACAGTCAGCACCAGGCCTCAATCAGCCTGTGGTAGTGGTGGTCCGGAAGGTCAGAGGGGACAGCTGTGTGCAGGCAGCATGAATGCTGGCCATTAACCCAACCCCCAGGGTTCCAGCAGCTGCTCTGTTGGGATTGCAGGGGGTGGCAGGCTGGGTGTTGCCAGCCCTGCAATCACTGCCCTGCATCATGCCTTAATTCCTACGTCCACACGGTGTGCTGTGCACTGTCTGCCTCCCTAGCTGCTGGTAGGGCCTCAGGGGAAGAGCTCTTGGTGCCTGGGAAAGGTGCTTCCCCGCCTCACAGGGAGGGCTCCAGCATTCCTCTAGCCATTCTTGATGACCTGACACTTCAGGTCTGCTGTTGGTGATGTGTCCATCCCTGGGGGAGCCTTGTATGGTAGCACTGTGTTCCTCACTGCTGAGACAATATCTATCCTGGAGTCCCCTGCACGGGACTCTGTGGACTTCACTTATACCATGGAGAGTAAAACTGAGAGAGCAGCTGTTTGCTGAGGTTCAGTGCCCCCTTGCTGTGGGGTGCAGGTGCCCATGACAGTGCCGAGGTTGGGGACATGACACAGTGGCATAAGCAGGCTCCTGCATGGATGGCACTGAATGCAGACTCCGTGGCTACATGTGCATGGCCTGCAATTTGCACATTCAGCCACTCACTTTCTGCTCCTGGCTGCTGAGTAGCTCAGGATCTTCTCGCAGGCAGAGCTGCTTCCTTTGGCCAGAACTCGTGGCTGTACCATGGAGTTTGGCTTGGGGAAGAGGCAGGAGCTTTGTGTAGTGGCTCTAGCTGTGGGTCAGAAATTGCTTAGTAGATCATTTATTTTCTTGGAGCTTGATTATTTCACACCAAACATTAGGAGTAAAAAATAGTTTTACCTTTATTGTAAGATTATTTTTCAAATGCCATTAAATCAGGGCTTGCCTCAGTTATATGCAAACATTTCATGAGAATTACAGCTGCTTTGTGCTCTTCCAAGCTTTTCCTGCTGGACACTTTGCAGAAAGCCAGGAGCCAGTGTCTTACCCTGGCAGCTTGGACATGCTGTCCAGGTCCTTGCATCAGCTCACCTGGGGGACCCAGGGATGTCTTAGCCACCTTGACACTCAGGACACTGCTTGTGCCCTCACAGTGACCGGGGCAGCTGTCCCTGAGTGAACCAGCTTAGCGATCTGAGCAGATGGGACCCCACAGCCATGAGAATAGTTGGGTGCATACTTCATACAGAGGTAAAAATGATGCTAGAGTGCTCCACTGTTTAAACCAGGAATGCTTTTATTCTGAGATCCACAAATGGCAGTTCACAGCTGAAGTGGAGTCAATATTCACTCAATAAAAATGGAGTTTGTTTACCATCTGCTAATAAAAGTCAGCCTTCACAGCCATGGTCTAGGCTCCAATCACCAGACCAGTTGCCCAACAAGGGCCTCATGCCTGTGGAGATGAGTATTGCCTCAGGCCCAGACTGCCCTGAGGAGGTGGAAGGACAGAGGACTAGTCAGAGGCCTGTGAGCTAGGAGGTCCCCAAGGCATCTCAGACTCAGGCAGGTTGAGCCTGGTTTCAGGCAACAGGAAGTCACAGACGACATGAGACATGCAGTGGGGAAAGACACAGATGCCCCAGTGGACACCTTGGCCAGTATGTATGTGCCTAGACATGTTACTCTGAGCCTCCCACACAACCACCCCCTCTTCCACCCAATTTAGCCTGGGTTGAACTTGAAGCTTCCTAGGGCTACTGGGATTGGGCTGGGGAGGTCCACGGTGATGTGTCTTCACTGGGTGGTGGTGGCCTCAAGACATTTCCCATGGGACTCTCCACAGTTATGACTTGCTTTTGCTAGGTTTTGGGAATGCTATATAGCTTATAATCACTGGAATGGGTATGCAGATTCAGGGTGAGGCTAAAACAACTTTTTCAATATTGTAGACTGATGTAATGCACCAGAACATTTATGACTACATCCATGTGGACGACCGCCAGGACTTCTGCCGGCAGCTCCACTGGGCCATGGATCCCCCACAGGCGAGGTGTGGGCAGCACCCCCACACGGAGACAGGTAGGTCAGTGCATCTCAAGCTCCATATAGCCCTGGATGCCCTGGCTGTCCTTTGCCATTGACATTGGCTTCCACACTGGAGTTTGCTTGCTCCAGAGCTGACCGCCCTCACAGACCGTATGATCCTACAGCTGGTCCATCCCATGGTGCTTTGTGCACCTCCCCCATGTATCAGTCAGTCCTTTATCACTGTAATAAATGCCCAAAATAATCTACTTGTGAGAGGAAAGGATTATTTTGGCTCATGGTTTTGGTAGCTTTAGTCCATGGCTTCTAGGACTCTGGTGGGATGGAAGGGCCTTGTAGGGCAAAATTACTGACCTCGTGGCCAAGGTGTGCAGAGAAGAAGCAGAGGGGGTGAGGCTCGCAATCCCTTCTGGTTCCCTTTGAGGTCCTGCCCCAGAGATCTGACGGGTCTCATGAGGCTCAGCTTTTCAAGTATCTGCCACCTCTCAGAAGAACTGTGTAGCCCATGGCCTCATGGCCTAGGATCAAGCCTTCAGCACAGTGGCCTTGAGGGAGGAGCATGTGCTTGAGATCCTGGCTCTGGCCCTCTGCCAGAGCTCTAGCACTTGGATCTTGTGTCTGAGCTCTCTCCTGTCTGCTAGGAAGTCTGTCTACTAATCCAGACGTGCCCAAGAGTCTTGACAGATGGTGCCTTCATGCGTGCCTCCTCAGGGAACTGCTTCCCCTCCAAGCTTGTATTTGTACCAAGTTTAATAGGTGTTAAGCTCCTGATAGACAAGAGGTGTGGGTGAGCTTCGAGGGGACAGACAAGTCCATGCCAGGGAAATGGCATCAGCCTGGGGGTCTTATACACAGGGACATTCTCTGGCATTCCCATATACATTCACGAGCCAAGCATAGCTCACAGAAACATTTCCACCATGTCTGGCCCATGGAACTGCATGATTCATGAGTGAGTTGAATGCAGAATCCAGGCCACAGGTGCTTGCATCCTTATCATCATGATGGTCAAACAAGCCAAACTGAAGATCCATGCCTTTAGGGGAGGGAGGCAATGGAGGCAAAATCCATTAGGACAGCTTGGCAGGAGGGGCTGTGCGTTGATGTGAACTGTGCAGCAGGGCGGTGTGTTGCGCACCTTGCATTCCACAAGATTATTGATGTCTCTATGGTTCTCTTTCAATCATGGCCTCTGCCTCATTGTCTCGCCCCTGCACTGTCTTGGCAGCAGACGACACGGTCTTGGGGAGGCTCCTCAGGGCCCAGGAAGGGGGCATGGGTTCGCCCCCCGAGTACTCAGCCTTCCTGACTCGTTGCTTCATCTGCCGTGTGCGCTGCTTACTGGACAGCACCTCTGGCTTTCTGGTAAGTGAGGGGAGCCCTACATGGGGCCCTGGCCCAGCCACAAGGCAGACAGCATCAGGTGCATTGTGCTCTGGGATGAGGCAACCCTGTACCTAACCCTCACCTGTACAAGCGACCAGCACAAAGCCTGGCAACCCCCAGGCTACATGAGGGTGGTGAATAAGTGGAAATAGGAGACTACTGCAGGCCGACTAACATGCGCATCCTTGGGAGCGCCCTCTTCCAGGAAGCAGAGTATGGGCCCCCACTCATACCTGGGCAGTTACTTGTGCCATCCACAGACCCCACTGTTACGATTGCAGGAATTTTGACATTTGTTTGACATTAGGCTGATAGTTTGAAACCAGCATGAATATTTATGTTAAAACCTGGCAAATACTGCAAACCTTGGATGTTTTTCTCCTGGAGAACTAGATGTTAATATGCCTAGCACAGCACTGCCTTGAGTTCCCCCATACAAGATGTGTGGCTGATGCTCAGTCAGGGCGTATAAAGGTTTTGTTCCCTCAATAAGCCCACGGAAGGAGGGTTGGGGAGGTGAGTGGGAAACCAGAGGATGGAGGGACAGAGGAAGAGAGGGAAGGATGAGTGCATGGTCAGAGGGTGAAAGGTAGAAGCTGGCCGGGTGATCCTGAGGCCGAGCATATACGCTAGGGTGCAGAGTGAGGCTGGCGTCTCCTGAGGGCTCAGGACAAGCACCCTCTCTGCATGTGTGTTCCTACAGCTGGTCGCCTCACACCCTGAATTCTGCATCCTCCCTGAGTCTGCAGTTCACTCCATGAACACAGCTTTCTGTCTTTAAAATGCCAGACAATGCAGTTTCAAGGAAAACTACGATTCCTGCTGGGACAGAGGAAGAAGGCGCCCTCAGGCACGGTCCTGCCCCCACGGCTCTCACTGTTCTGCACTGTGGTGCCGGTCCTCCTGCCCTCCACAGTGGACGTGAAAGTGAAGAGCACATATCTGAGGGTGAAGCACAGGGCAGACATGGCAGCCATGACAGACACAAGGTGAGTAGGAACTGACTGCATCTAATGCACCAAGAGCCTTTGGGCTGGCATCCTCAGAGCCATCTCCCCACCTCCTTGGTGTCCAGAGAGACAGCTGCAGCTTGTTTCAAGAGGTGCCACATAGCCTGCTACCCCTTTCTGACTTCAGCATGTCTGGACCCCCTTAGGACAGTACCTCCATGCCCACTCACACCCATCCCTGCCCCGAGGTCCCCAGTTAGAAGCTGGGACCCCATGTGTCCTGTCCCTGATGGGCTCCCTCCTGACCCAGGTCGTGTGACCAGTCAGTAGCCCAGCCTTGGCCTTGGTCTCAGTCCCTCGGTCCACACTTCCTCCTGGAGAGGTCTGTGCGTCTGGCCCAAGCACCTGTCTGCGATTTCCCACTTCATAGGTTATACAGATGGGGAGCAGGGAAGATGCCCTGGCCCACCAATAACTCAGTGAACTAAGCAGGGTTTGAAGCTGCTGTGGCCTGGGCACAATTGGTCAAGGTTGCACAGACCCCCGGGACAGGAGATGCAGTCCAGACATGGCATTCGGAGGGGTGCCTAGCAGGCTCCCTGCACTGCTGACTCAAATCCTATAACTCCTGCCCTTCTTTCCCTGGCCACACAATTACACTGACCATGATTTCCAGATACTTCTCAATCCATATGACTTTACAGGAACATTTGCAACAGATCAGCAGTGCGGTCTGGACGCAGTGGTCTCCTCCTCCTTTTTGGGCCCTCTGCCTTTAGTAAAATACTAAAGGAGTAGACTAGCCTTGTTTCCTTAGGCCATGGACCTGTTAGGCCTGTCTGTTCTGGGCTTTATTTTGGCTTTCGATTCCACCTGTACTCCTCAACTCTTTTTTAACATTTTATTTATCAAATTCAAACCTGGGTCAGCCCTGACTGCCTGGCATGGCTTCCCTTTTCTACATAATCTACTTGGACCTGCCTGTCTCTGTCCTCCATGAAAGCTGGTGCTCGCCCTGTGAGTACTAGTACCAAGCCTGTCATGCACCTGATGTCTAGATGTCTCTGTTACAGGGGTGCTCCTGCACCTGCTGGAGGTTCCACCAAAGGTTGTGAGCCCACCCGGCCCTCCTCACAACTCGATCCCACCTTCTCTAATCTCCCTGTAGACAGCAGGGTCACATGAGGTACCCCTCTGTGATTCCACAATCATAATTCTCTTGGTCCTGGTTCCTGCACATGCTTGGCCCCTCTGCCACATCTGTCCTGGAGCCTGCCCTTCCCATCTTGCATTGCACATGGTGGATGGAGCTGGTTTCCAGCTCAGAATTCTGAAAGAGCAGACAATAGGACATTCTAGAATCAGACTCATGTTTTCAAAGGTAACATATAAAACACAAAAGGAAAAACAACACTAAGGGAAGAAGATGCAAGGATAAGAGGCAAGGCTGATGGACATACCTAACAGATGCAGAGCCTCGCAGCTGCCAGATGGAGCCCACCCATACAGAGCTCCTACTGGAGCCAGGGTGGGACTCTGAAGCTGCCAGGTGAGTCCTGTCCAGTACCCTTGATGCCCTGCACCTTTGCTGGCTGAGTTTTCTGTTTTAAAGTTAATTTGGCTGTTTTTGTCCAAGTCAAAGTGAGCCTTCTGTGTTCTGTATGTTTTTCCTGCCTTAAAATCAAATGAGGGGAATTCGAAATAGCTTCCTCCAGCTGGGCCCAGGTAGGAAGTGCTACTGGCTGCCCTGGGACCCAGATGGGTGAGGGCAGGTCACTGGTCCCTGACTGCTCTTTCTGCACAGGATGCTGGCCCTGCCTGTCCAGGGCTTGGAAGGCACTGGGAGGGTGAGGAGAACAGGAGTAGGGAGGGCAAAGAATGTGGACTCCACCTCATTATGGGATTGGGAATGCCCCCTGCTCTGAACTGAGGTTAAAGCTAATCTCCAGCATGTACCCCATGGTTGGCCATTCACCCAAGTGCAGCAGCACTGGGTCAGGTTAGAGCTAACAGCTCGTACAGGAGGGAGCATGCAGTGACAGGGGAGGGGACATGCAGTGAGTGGTTGCAGCAAGCAGATTGTTGCTCACAGCTGTCCCTGCTGGTTCTGTCCTAGACTGCTGCTCCTCTTTACTCCAGCAATCTGTTGCACTTTTCCTACTTGCTAAAATTTCTTTCTAAATCCAATTCCAGGGGCTGGAGACATAGTTCAGTAGTGCAGCACCTGCCTAGCAAGCATGAGGCCCTGGATTCTATTCCTGATACCAAAAAAAGAAACAATCCCTCCCCCAAAACTCCAAATCAGTACTAGTCACAATTTTGTGACTACCCACAGGCACATGCATGGCGTAAATAAGATTTGATTGCATCTCCTCAGCAGAGGCCTCTGATCTCCCTGTAGAGAACCCCCCATGGAAAGGACAGGGATTGAACCCCAACTTGGCACCCCTCGTAGGGCGGCACCAGGCAAGCCACCTTTTAGTTCTTAAAATATGAAATAGAAGCCCTAAGAATGCATCAAGATTATAATCCCATGTAATACATGAACACTTCCAAATAGTTTGTCCTTCATGGTGACTTCCTAGAACACAACAATGGACCATTTTTCTTTGTCCAGGAAAATATATGAGTTCTAAAAACCACCTTATTGATATTCCTTAGTTTTTGCAGACTGATCAGGTCCACAATCTCCAGAATGAATGAATGGTGAAGGCTTTAATAAATGAGTCAAGTGATATGATTTTAGGGCTCCAGGAGGATCAAAACCCTCTAATAGAATTTGAGATTCTCTGGGGGCTAAGACCAAGGTCTTCTCTGGGCAGCCTGTGCTTATTTAGTTAGCAAAACAAGGGAGCGAAATATTGAAGAAAGATGGAAATCTCTTAGGGACTTCTCCAAGTAAGACATTACGTTCATTTAGGAGAACTGTGTTATCTCCAGGAAGGTCTCTGCTCAGGAGTGAGATGCCTGAGGCTACTGTCTTTATCTAATTAATTGAGTCTGGAGCCAGGTATCTTTAGCTGTGGCCTTGTCTTTTAATTCATTGGCCACTACAGACCTCAGTCAGTTGGGACCAGTGACTCACAGAGGTTCACTTACTATGAATCCATGACCCATTTCCAGGCAAGGGGCCTAGGCCTTGGACAAACTCATAAGCAAACATGAAAAACCAATTGGTCATTAGTAAATCCTGCTCAGAGCTACTTCATGGTGGTCTCCATCATATGCACATCTACATTCTGAAGCAAATTCTTTTGCATTTTATCGGCCTGCGAAGTGACATGATTTGAGGATTTTCAGGAATCTGTAACCAAGAGACTTTGCAAGCTCTAAAGACTTGAAAGATGTGAGCTACTGTTTCTATCTTTGCCCCTCAGGCAGACAGGCCAGCAACGCCAGCCATCATCAATGCCTTGCACCAGTTATTTCTCTTCTTTATGATCTCTTCTTTACAGGGCAAAATCGATCATGAGTCTGTGTGAATCAGAACTTCCTGGAAAATCCAGTTTCTTAGCAGGTACTGTTTAAAGTTCCAAATCTCATTTTTTTCTAAATGGATGAAATGGGCTTTCTCCCCTGCAGACCTCTTCCCTGTCCCCTCTCCCCATACTCTGCAGAAATCCTGAGCATTCCGAGGAAATGCCATGTGGGAGGTCACAGGGTATTCCCCAAGGGGACAGCACCAGTTCCTGTCACCCAGGTCCTCTTTAAGTCAAAAACAAGCAGCATGACTCCTCCCTTCACATAGTGACTGCTTTCTCCCTTCTTAAATCCTCCCCACAGGAAGGAACAGTGGTGAAAATGGCATCTCAGTGTTTAGGGCACAAACAGACGCCGGCCACTGGGCCCGGGTTCCAGCCAGAGCCCGGTGCCCCTGCCTCAGGAGTACAGACCTCATCTTGGACTCCAAGGGGGCCACAGGGTAAGTGCTGCCATGCTACCCACCCCGTGCTGGAGTCATCATAGGCCACTGTAAGGAGATGAGCCTGGCTTCCTACCAATGCTCCACTGCTCTCCCAGCCTGCATAGCATCCATAGTTTCTCTGTCCCTCCTGCACATCACTTCTTGCCCTACCTCAAGCTGTCTTAGCCCTCTTGTGACCAGCTGGTGTCCCTCAGAGACCAGATGCTACATGTCATCCTAGGCAGTGTCTCCCATCGTAGAGGATCCAACTTGATGCACACAGTGCTGTGTTGGTCCGCATTTCAGTGTGATGCTCTCCACGTACCCCAACATTCATTGTGATCTACATGGCTGGGGCCTCCCTGAGAAGTGATCGCTTCCTGCAACCCACTGCTCTCTGATCCCCACCAGACCCTGGGTAAAGTGGCAAGAGGAGTGAGTTCTACTGAGAGGCAGGACTTCACTGCCTCTAAGGCTGTCAGAAGCTGAAAGGGACATTAAGTCTTGGGCCTGGCTCACAGCTATCCATCAGATTTAGCCAGTGTTAGCCTGGCTCTATACCATGTTTCAGTCTCTTTGTCTTATGTCCATCTTCCCCGCAGAGACAGAGAAGAAACAGATCAGGACAGGATGCTGAGTGGCTCCACAGGAGGCAGGACACGGAGGGAGGCACATGTGTACAACTGCCACCCAGAGATGCCAGTGCCTGGGAAGTACCCAAACTGGATGACAGAAAAGAGTGTGCAGGATGGTGGTACCAAGCTGAAGCCACTGCCAGGAAAGAATGAGCCCCTCTCCATATGCACCACTTCGCTGGGCTCTTGCATGCCCCACCCGAGCACTGAGGGCACGTTCAGTGCCAGCAGCCTGGCTGCCTTCAGAAATCCTGCAGGCCATGTTCCCAGCACCTACTGTGGCCGAATGAGCAGAGCCTGGCGGGACATCTATCAGGGTCAGGTGCCCCCACCTACCTGTGGGGCCGGAATGCAGTGCTTCACTCCTGGGGGCTACTGCACAGAGGATGCAAAGCCTCCTGGCCTGCCAATGCCCCCAAGCACCCCGTGCAATCCTCTGTTGCCACTGGAGGTACCAATCAAGATGGAAAATGACTCTGGGTCGGAGGACACGGTAGAAGGCTGCACCCCTAGCCAAGTATGGCTGGGAGCCAGTGACGTTGCCAAGAGACATCTGGTCACTTTCCCCACCAGGATGCACCTGAAAGCAGAGCCAGACTGTGGGCACCAGGTCTACAACCAGCCCCTCAGCCTGGGCCTGCTGGCAGCCCACTCGCAGAGCAGGGTCACTGCTGGGCCCTGCCAGGAACTGGGCCCATTCTACCCTGCACACAGCTCCTGTTTGGAGCTGGGCCCAAGGCACCACCTCTGCACCATGGGCCACAATGAGTGCAGGGCATCGGAGATCACACCCATGGTCAAGCGTGAACCCCTAGACTCACCCCCATGGGCCGCAGCTGGCCAGGGTGCTGTGCCTGGGGTTTTCCCCAAAAGTGCTTCTGCCCTGCGGGTTCCGCCCAGAGCTCCCGAGGCTCCTTTTCTGCTGTAGAGCTAATGCCACGCCCTCTTGGAGACCACCTGCATGCACACACAGACCTGCTGTGGCTGTGCACCCAGCCCCTACATGGGGGATATGATCTAGTGATATCCTTTGCAGAATTTCAGGGTCAGTGACTGACCCACATGGGGCACAGGCAGGAGTGCATTCTGAACTTAATGCCATGACAGCTCTTACGTACAGCCTATTCAAGGAGGACAGTATTTCTTTGACAAATTAAAATGTTTAAGGAAGCAGCTAACAGCATTCAGTACCCAAGAGGCAGCAAGCCCAGTCCAGAGGATTCCCAGACTTCTGAGCTCTCTGCTGCCCCCTACCTGCGCCAAGGAATGGCAAAAGGTAGCACTGAGTAACCAGGAAAAGGACCCTATGAGGAAGGGTGGCAGTGAGTCCACTGTGGTGCAACCAGGAGAAAGAGGCAGCCACCCGAGCTCCTGTCCCTCCCCACAGTGCTCAAAGTCAGTTTGAGGCCACCCTTAGTATGGAGGTGGACACAGTAATACCCTGTTCCTTGCAGAATCTCACTTTCTTTTCCATGACCTGAGGACAGCTGTGGTAATCTCTGTCTCTGACACATCATATGGTGAGGCTCACAGCATCAGGCAGAAAACAGAACAACAGAGGAAAGAGCAAGAGGCCATGCCATCTTCCCTGGCTGTCCAATAAGGGTCCTGCTATCACCCTCTGAAGACTAAGGTGTCTGATAAGCTTTAAAAATTATAATGGCAGGGCCAGCCAGATAGCTCAGTGGACTACAGGACCTGCTTAGGCAGGCACAGGGAAGAATTTGAACCTGGGCGTGCCGTGCCAGCCACGTCCCTTGGGTGCGCTGAGACGTTGATTGAGATTGGGTGTGGTGGTGCATGCCTGTAATCCCTGGGCTTGGGTTGCTGAAAACAGATCACTAGAAGTCCAATCTGTGTACAGAGACCCTGCAGACCCTGTACTAAATACAGAAAAAAAATTATAATGGGAAACAACTCACTCAGATAGTAGAAAACTTGGATTCAAAGTGTGCTTCAGAAAGGAAGGTTGCCATAGCCTCAAGGTAGCTCCTGGCTGGTGGCACAGCTTGGGCTGTCCCCATGGGTGCTTTGCCCTGGTTGGTGCAGGGCCCATGCGCAGAGGGAGCCAGCAGCAAGGCTCTGGGTCCCGCTGCAGCTGCCATCCACCTTCCATTTCCAGGAGTCTTGGGTGTGGCAGGAGCCTGCAGAACTGGGACTCTTGCTTCTCCTCCTCATCTCTTCAGCATGGACTTACGCTAGTCATAACTCGTGGCTTTGGGGGGCCAGAGATCAGCCCCTGCTTACTGTGCACCCTGTTTGGAAGATACACATCTGCCTTGTCACAACTTGGGTTGGGTTGGCAGGACATCTCCTGCCCAGCCCGAACTGCCTGACTCTTAGCAGGACTCGTGGTGGGCCCAAGAGGGGACTGAGGGGCTCAAACAGGCACAGGCTGGAAAGACTAGCCACTCAGGGCCTCTCCATCTCTGCCCAGACCACGGTAGCCTTCAAAAGTGACACAGGTGCTGTGCTGTCATGGGTATGACACACACGCACACATGCCCTCCCCCTCCACCATTGTCTCTCTCGCCTGGAGCAGGAATCGGGATGGGAAGCTGGCACCTGTCTCACTTCTCTATCTTCCTGCTGGCACAGGGTTCACTTGGACCCTGGTTTCTTTGCAAACACAACTGACGCTTGCTCTCTGAACACCTATGGATTGGGTCCTAAAGGGTGGGTTTCACTCATCCTTTCCTCCCAGCTCTAACCCAGGGAAGCTCTGGACTGTGGAGAGCCCTGTGTGCACTCAGACCTGCTGCACCTCACAGAAGGCATGGCGAAGTGTATGTGCCATTATGCGCTTCCTCTCTCGAGGGCCGGGCTGCATCCCTGTCCTCAGAGATTGTCAGCGTCCCAGCCCTTCTTTATGGGAAGTGTCACTGAAAGGCAGACAAGGGAAGAGGGCACAGCAGACCAGCAGCATTGCACCTGTGTAACATGTCTAACACTGCATGCATGTAACATGTTTGGTATTACACACACAAAGCATGCCTGGCAGTGCGTGTATGGAAAAACTGAGATCAGGGAGACAGAATTAAGAGACTTCTTTGCACATCTGCCAAGGGTAGTCATGTGGCCAAAGGAGAGTTGCAGACCCCTGAAGCCCAGAGAACCCTGTTTGGCTGGGCCACTCTGCCTGCCCTGCCCTAGCCTTTCACTTGTGCCTCATCCATGCCCCCTGCTGGAACAGCAGGCCCAGGACAGGCCATGGGCTACTTGCAGGCCATGTTTAGTGGCCACTGAGCTCTGGACCTGAGCTCTACATGCATGGATGCCACGTCATGACAGCCCCTGGACACACAGGGCCAGGGCTGCATCCAGGCAGCAGACCCCGCAGACCTGCATTTTTGTGGCTAAGTATCATGTGGGTCCTGAACACTTGTGTGGGAAGGTGATGACAGGATGTGGAGGTGCAGTGTGATCTCTTCTGCTTCAGGGCGTCACTGTCAGTACTAACTCCAGGCACGTGTTCTTCTGTGGTGTACAGCTTTGGCCTCGATAGCTGAATATCAAAATCAAATGTAATGTAAAGTGAGCTGACAGGGAGGATAAATACAAGTTACATCTTATGTTACAGTTGCTCCTGCCAGAAGCAATTTTTCAGTGTCCAAACTGGCATGGCACAGCCTTACAGACACTATCAAGCAGCTCTCTGTGCTGTTTCCTTAGTGCCTTCAACAGAGCTTCCAGATATATTTCTTTTTTAAAAAGGTCCAGATATATTTCTTATGGTGTGGTTTATATTAAATTTGCAGAATTGGTGTAAAATAAATCACATGTTCACATGTGCCTGTGTGACTGGGAATGTCTATTGATTTTCCACATGAAGTTACCTTATCTGCTCAGGGTCATGTTCGATTTAGTCCCAGGTACTCCCTCACCATCAGGCAAATGGCAGTGATCAAAGCACAGTCACTAGAGCTGAAGATCACTGGGGAAAGGAATCTCATCTGTACCCCTTTGGCCCCCTAAAACCACCCCAGACTGGAAGGATCACCTAGGAGCAATGAAGACAGAGCTGAGCACTCTGAGGACCAGGTCACAGGACATGGGAGACACATGCGTGGGCAGGGGGGTGACTTTCATTTCCATTGGTCAAATTGCCCCATTTAAGCCCTCCTTCTCCATCTGCTGCTGTCAGTAGCCAGTGAAGAGGAATCCTCGGGCATCCCTCCTTTCAGGGAACACTGTCAACAACCACCACTTATGTCGCACCAGGTCGTAGCTAACATCCTCGAGATAGGACAGGGGCAGGGCTGTTGGGCCAGCCCAGCTGCTTGATTCCCAGTCTCCCATCGCCAGCCTCTGATGTGCAAAGACTGAATTATCTAGATAGGCCCACTCCACCATCTTCCTGCTGTCTCTGGACTGGGGGGACACTTTGGATTTTTGCCACTGACACAGTCAATGCCCCCACCTTGTGCTCATGGGGCACCATAACAGTGCTGTCTAGTAGGGCCACATCTTTGGCATCGCCCTCCCAACCCCTGGTTCTGGACTTCTGTAGGGTGAAATGTGCATTTCATTCACTCATTAGCTGTTCAGTCCCTGCTGACTACAATGTGATCACATTTTTGAGGACAAACACAGATCAGTGCTGTCCCAGAGCTGAGTTCTGTGCATGACATGTTCCAGATCTGTACATGTGCGAAGTGTGCAGCCATGTGTGCATGGGTGTGATGGCAGGGTGCACACAACTACAACCACAGACAATACATAATTCTGTAACACAAAGAAGAGGACAGGTGAGTGTGGCCCTGGCATTAGGTGGTGCTTTTCTTGGGGAAGTAAGGATGGCTGGAGAAAAAGGGGAGAGGCAGGTATACTTGTTATATCTATCAAATCTTCCTGGGAGTGGCATAGGAGGTTATTATATTATTTAGTCTGACAAAAACAAATCAAGTAAGATTTTTATTTTTATTTATTTATTTTCGTCTTGTTGAGACAGGATCTCGCTATAAAGGTCAGGCTAGCCTTCCACTCACTTTGTAGCCCAGGCTGGTCTCAAGCTTGCAACAATTCTTCTGCCTCAGCCTCTTGAGTCCTGGGATTACAGACACGTGCCATCACATCTGACTAAGAAATATTTTTAACCCTTTTAAAAAAGTTGTTATGAAGAATTTAAGTCCTTCAATAAAGCATCTCTTCTCTGACCAGACCGGTGAATTTAGTAAGTCATGGAGCCCTAATTAAAAAACTAGACCTTGAGAAGGCCCTCCTAACATCAAACACTGCTATATTCTGAGTAACAGTCCAAATGCATTAGCTCCCAAATAGCTTTACAGTTTAAATTCCAATCATGTCAACTTTTTACCTGTCTCCACTGCTCAATTTATTGCTACATTTTCAGAAGTTTGTAGGTAAAGATGAAATTTTAACATAAGGGCCAGTGGTTGGAGATAGCCGGCAACTTAAGCGCTGCCCTCAGCAGCAGGTAGCCAGATTGTGCTGGGGGAAGGGTCCTCTCCTCCCGGCCACCTGACCCCTCCTTTTGCACCATCCTGGCTGATCTTAGAAGCGCGACACTATCGAGCAGTTGGTAACACAGCGGATGACGTCCTCAGTGGGCAGGTTAAGGCAAGGAGCGTCTCCACAAAATCCCAAAATCTTAGTGGTTGGGCACCTGCTGATTTTGCCTAGGGAAAACCCAGTTCCAACTCTGGCGCAGTGACTTTAGGATCCTCTTGCCGGTGAAGGGCGCCCCCTCCTGCCCATCACTACCCTTCGCTGCCCAGCTCGGACCCCTGCAACTCTTCCGCGGGGTCCCGATCTGTCTGCGTTACTCGATTACAGATGTCTGTGGGGGGCACCGCCTGTTACCCACGATGTTCTTTCACTGACTGGATGCTGTGCACCAGCGGCGGGTCTAAGGGGACATACCCGAAGTACTGCAGACCAGGAGGAAGTGGCCGAGGGGTAGGGTCAGGCAGGCGCTCGGTGCCGCCAACGCGAGGGAGAGAACAGGGAGGCCCGGAATGGTGCAGGCGCCCGGTCCTGTCGTCCTCTGGCTAGTGGGAAGCATCCCCTATCCCAGCCCACACCCGGACGCAGGATCCGTAGCGCACAACCCACCCGCGGCAGAGCGGAGTCCAGGCTGCCCAACCCCCGCCCTTCCGGCCCGCGCCGGAAACGGAAGTGTTGGTCATCTCCCACTTCCGGTCTGGACCCGGGTGGCAGCGGCGGTCGAGGCGGTGAAGCGAGTACTCTTTGACGGCCGTTACTCTCTCGGGGAGCTTGCCAGCCTCTTCTCTCCCTTTGCCAGGCGCCCTCGAGGTGAGGGCGGAGCGGGGCCACGATGCGGTGTCTCGCTGGGAACTGTCCTTCCCCGTGTGGCGCCCCCCACGGTGGGGTTCCCGTTCTCCGTGAGGCGGCCCCGCGGTCGGGTCCCCTTGCCAGTGGGTTGTCTTCGCGGTGCGATCCCCTTCCCTGTTATGTGTCCTGGCGGTGGAGGTCCCTTCCCTGTGGGGTGACCCCCCGTCGAGGTCCCCTCGCTATGCGGCATCCCCGTGGTATGAGTGGCTCTGGAGGAAGGGACAGCAGAGGAAGCAAACCCTGGCCTGTGCTCCCAACCTCAGAGCCCTGAAATTTGACAGCCTAAAGCCTGCGATTGGAAACTGCCGTTCAGACTTTCTGCCACCAGATTTAATGTTTTGTCGTTTCTGGCAGATTCTTTGTTGGGCATGTGTGTCACTGCCTGGGTTGTCTTCTAATAGAAGGTGGTAGGAGAGGTGGCAGACTTTAGTGTTAACGCTGGGATGGTCAGCCGACCTTACTCTGTGTCCATCAAGGGTAGTTGGACATCCATTTCTGAAGTTTAACGTGGGATTCAGAATCATAGCGATTTTTAACGTCAGTGGAAATGTGGAGGATACGTGGCAAAGCAGAACAAGAAAACACATACAAAGTCATACACACCATAGAATCTCCACTTACAAGAAAGTGTAAAGAGAAGTATCAGGAGGAAACAAATCCTCTTAAAAGTGTTTGCCTCTGGCATCTTCATATTTTTCTGTCCTGCCTCGATTTTCTGCGTTGTCATACCTGGTTTCATAATCTGAAAAAATAGAAGAAAACCATAGTGATTACAATATTATTCTATTTGAAAGAGAAGTGAGAAAAGATGCAGTGGGTACAGACAGAAAATTATTTACTGGAAATCTACCATGGATCATGGATGTGTGTGTGTGTGTTTAATGTGACAATGAGGAATGAAAAGTTCTAAAAGGTGGATCTTTTTCATATCTGCGAAGTGGAAGTTAAATAGCTTGAATCAAAGGGAACAATGTTGGTTGTGTCCCTTCCTTTGCCAGCTGCTCACAAAGAGCTCCTCAACTAGGATGGTGTTGGCACTAGATGGCTGCTGTAGAGCAGACATGATTGGCAAGTGGTTGAGTCTCACATGTAGACGTCTTCCCTGCCCACATCTGCCTTAAGGTCAAGCTTTCCCATGCTGGTGCCCCAAAGGCTTGTGCTTCTGTTAAGGAGCTTGTAAGCCAAACTCAGGCTTCTTTCAGGTTTATCGTGTTAAGCATCTCAGACAGTGTTCCAGGGTGCTCACCCGGCTGTTGAAGAGTAGGTGTAGTGCCAAGGTAGGTTGGCAAGGGTAGGTTGCCTGCCTAGTGATCCTCTTCTCATGCACAGAGGCTGCCTGGGGTATGACACACGGTCAGATCTCACCTGCTCATTGACCATGAAGGAGACAGACCGTGAGGCTGTGGCAACAGCAGTCCAGAGGGTTGCTGGGATGCTGCAGCGCCCAGATCAGCTAGACAAGGTGGAGCAGTATCGCCGAAGGGAAGCTCGGAAGAAGGCCTCTGTGGAAGCCAGACTGAAGGTAGGAGGCCTCAGATGTCATGTGCTGCGTTTCTGGTTCCTACTTGATGTCATGTGATGTTTTGCTGAATTAGACCTTGTGACAAAATGGGAGGAGACAGAGTTGCACATATTTAGCAGTTTCTTCCAATAATTCATTACTACGTATAGATTTACAAAGAAGGCTGAGATAGTGAAAACACCATAGGAACTTTTTCAGTACTCTGGAAGAGTCAATTTGACTTTTTAAAATAGTACCAACTTGTTCACATAAAGCTCTTCTGCAGAGTGCCGCTAAAGAGAGTTCTGTTTTGATCATTTCAAGACCTGTGGGCTGACCATGTGTTGGCCTTATGGTAGAGGAGAGGTGAGGCATGTTGTTATTAAGAGTTGTGGTGGTAATACTCTCCTGTAGCCCCAGCACCCTGGAGGCTAAAGCAGGAGGATTGCTTGAGCTTAGCAGTTCAGGGCCAGCCTGACAACATGGGTAAGACCTCATCTCAAAAATAAATAAAACAAAATAAAGCTAGAGATGTAGTTCAGCATGAGTGTATTCTCCTAGCTACATCAAGCCTTGGGGCTGAGCCCGAGCACCAGTCCCCCAACACACACACAGTGTGTGAGACCAAGATAAAGAAGAAAGTTGTTCTTTTTCAAAATATTGTATGATTTGGAGGGCTTTGACTCAATTGATACCAAGAAGTGAAATGTTATTAATCACTTATCAGCCCAATTATTCAAATACAGGTACAAAAATTTTGTTCTTTCATTAAGTTTTATAAACCAATACAACAAATATGAAAATTTTTACCAAATGTATTCAATGTAAGAATGAACTGGTTGAAATAACACCTGCCTGAGCAGCACAAAGGATAGTGTGACCCCCAAGTAACGCTGGAGGTAGGCTGTTAAGTGGTTAGATTAGACACATTTGGTATAGTTGCAAGACATTGATACTACAACCTGCTATCATTGACATGCAGCAAAATGTTTTTAGGGATTTTAGAGACTGCCTTTGAGTAAAGTTATATTCAGATTGATGGGCAAAGACTTTTTCCTGCTGAAAACCGCAGGCTTGCTGCAGCTGTAGGATTGTTCACTTGGATTGACAAGGTACCCAAAGACTACATTAATCTGAGACATCAGTTTTGTGCTAGTTTAAAAAATTGGATCTAACTAACTGCATTTTTAGCCTGCAGTTTTATCTGTTGTGAAACTTGTGAGATTAGTTAGCAGTTGTCAGTGGTAGGAGTGAATTAGAAACCTCAAGTAGTTATTATGATCATAGTTAGATGTTTCTTTTTGATTGTTTATTAATTATTATTATTTTTTTATGTATTTGGCTCAGGGTCTCACTGCGTAGCTTGGACTTCTAGTGGTCCTCCTGTTTTCAGCCTGCCTAGTACAGGGATCATAGGTATGTGCTACCACACCCAGTTTCAGTGGCTGGCTCAGCACACAGGAGGCTGGGGCCAGGGATGGTTCAGCCTGTGGTGTGGGGTGTCAAACCCTACGCCCTGTGCTTGCCTAAGCAGGTGCTTAGTCCGCTGAGCTATTTCACCAGCCCTCTTAGTTAGATATTTCTAAACACAAAATTTTTTAAAGAAAATTTTTTATTAATGTATGTTTGTAGTACGTAATGATTACATTTAGCATGGGAGGTGGTACATGTGCAGAACACATCTCAGTTCTTTTTGTTTTTGTCCCCTTTCCTTTCCTCCCTTTGCTCACTCCAACTCTTATTCCCCTTTCCATCTGTAAAGGCTATATTTCTATTTTTAATTCACTTTTTTAAAAACTTGCTTTTTTCTTCCTTCCTTCTTCCCTCCCCCATCTCTTGTTCCCTTTTTCACTTAAGAAAGACCTCCCTACTTCTCATCATCCAGCTTTCATTTTGATCTTTATTTATACTTTGGGATTCCCATACAAGAGAAACCATGCGGTACTAAAACTTGTATGTCTGATTCATTGTACTTAACGTTACGATCTCAGGGAGTGTCCATTTATCTAGAAACGACTCAAGTTTATCCTTTATGGAAGAGTAGTGTTCCATTGTATACAAGTACTACATTTTCTTTATCATTCACCAGTTGATGGGCATATAGATTGCTTCCAAGATTTGGCTATTGCAAATTGTGCTGCCATATGCATTTGTCATTGTAAAATGTCTTTTAACTCAGGAAGATTCCTAGAAGGTGAATGTCTGGGTCAAATGGAGTTTCTAGTTTTAGTGCTTTGAGGGATTTCCATGATGATCTCCATAGCGATTGTACTAGTTTACATTCTTACTAACAGCTTAAAAGAGTTCCTTTTATCCTCTACCCTCTCCAGCTTATGTTGTTATTTTAGTTCTTGATAATGGCCTTTTTTTTCTGGATTAAGGTGGTATCTCAGTGTTGTTTTAATTTGCACTTCTCCAAAAGCTAGAGATATTAAATATTTTTTTCTTGTGTTTATTGGCTGTTTGCTCTTCTTTTAAGTGTCTCTTTACTTCAGTTCCCCATTTTTTGATTGAATGTTTTTATTTTGGGAAGTCTAATTTGTTTTTGAGTTCTTTATATACTTAGTGCCAATCTATCCGAGGAATAGCTGGAACAGTTATTTTTCCCATTCTGTAGGTTGTCTCTTGACTCTGTTGGTTGTTTCCTTTGCACTATAGACATTTTTAATTTGATATGCTCCCATTTGGTAATTTTTGGTATTATTTCTTGTGCCATTGGAATTCTATTCAGGAAGTCCTTGCCTATGCCTGCGTCTTCAGGAATTTCTTTTTATCTTCCAGCAACTTGTTTCTATTTTAACGTTTAAATTTTTGATCAGTTTTTCTTTTAGTTTACTACATGGTAAGATATATAGGTCTAAACTTAATCTTCTGCATGTGGTTAACCAATTCTCTGAATGTCGTTTTATTAAAGTTGCTAGCTCTCTTCTCTTTGGCCCCTTTATTGAAGATCAAATAGTTGCACGAGTCTGGGGTTGTTTCCTGCTTGCTCTGTTCAGTGTTATTGATCCTTTTTTCTATTTTTGTCACTGTATGTAGGTCTATAATATAACTTCAGACCTGGGATTATGATTCCTCCTTTACTGTTGTTACTGCTAACTGCTTATCTTAGATCTCTGTTTCTATATGAATTTTTGGGTTGTTTTCTCTAGGTATGTGAGGAACGCTGTTGGTATTGAGATTGAGACTGTGCTAAATCTATATATCAGTTTTGGTAGCATAGCTATTTTGATTATATTGGTTTTGCCCATCCAGGAACATGGGATGTCTTTCCATTTTCTAATGTTCTCTTCAATTTTGTTTTTATCACAGTGATATACTTTTTATTATAGAGATCTTTCACTTCCTTTTTAGATTAATTCTTATTTAATTTTTCTTGATGCCACTGAAAGATATTGTTTTCCTAATTTTTTTCTCAGTGAGTTCATTATAAATATATAGAAGTGCTGTTGATTTTTGTGAATTGATTTTGTATACTGATATATTGCTGGATTTGGTTATTCTAAGAGTCTTTCAGCTTTGTTTTATAAATAATGATACTTTGATTTCTTCCTTTTCCATACGTATCCCTTTTATTTCCTCCTCTTACCTGATTGCTCTGATGTTTTGAAGACCATGTTAAACAGGAATGATGATAGTTAACACCCTTGTTTTGTTCCTGATTAATGTGGCATTGTAAAAGATTCATCATAAATGGTTTTTATCAGACTGAGATCTGGTCCTTTCATGCGTATTTTCTTCAGGGTTTTAATTATGAATAGATGCTGGATTTTGTCGAAGACGTTTTCTGCATTTATTGAGACGATCACATGATTTTTGTTCTTGTGTCTGTTAATGTGATAAATTACATTTATTAATTTGTGCATGTTGTACCATCTTTGCATCCCTGGGATAAGGCCTACTTGGTCGTGGTTTATGATTTTTTTTTTTTTGATGCATTCTGTTTGCAAGTATCTTGAGGATTTTTACAGCTATGTACATTAGAGATTGGCCTGTAGTTTTCTTTTTTTGGATCCTTGTCTGGCTTGGGGATCAGGGTAATGCTAGCTTCCAGGAATGACTTTGGGAGCGTTTCCTCCTTTTCAGTTTCATTTAACAGTCAGAGAAGTGTTGACATTAGGTCTTCCTTGAAGTTCTTGTAGAATTTGGCATTGAATTCTCAGGCTCTAGGCTTTTTTTTTAAACTGCTTTAATTTCATTTCCTGTTAGTGGATTATTCTGGATTTTTAAATCTTTTTGGTTCAGCTTTAGTAATTCACATGTGTCTAGGAATCTCTTCATTTCTTCTAAGTTCTCCAGCTTCTTAATGTACAGGTTTGTGAAGTAGTTGTTAATAATATTCTGAATTTTTGGGAGTATCTTGCAATTTCATTTTCTAATGAATTGACTTCTGCCTTTTCTGTATATATCCCTGTTACTTTTTCATTTCTAATTTAATTGAGTTGTATCTTTACTTTTTTTTTTCTGAGACTGGGATTCAAACTCACAACCTTGCACTTGCCAGGTGGGCACTTGTGCCACAGAGCTATCTCCCCAGCCCGTATCTTTACTTTTTATGGTAATTCAAAAAACAGCTCTTTGATTCATTGATTCTTTGTATTTTTGTAAAATTAATTTCTACTCTGATAGTTATAATTTCCCTCCTTGTATTAGCTGTATATTTATAATGTTTTTGTTTCTGTAGGACCATGAGGAATATTAAGTTATTTATTTTGGGCTTGGTCTATTTTTCTGAAGTGGGCATTCAGAGCTGTAAACTTCCCTCTTACACCTGCTTTCATTTTGTCCCATAAGTTCTAATATGTTGTACTGGTATTACTGTTTAATTATGGAGATTGTATTATTTCTTCATTAATTTCTTCTATGACTTATGGATTATTTAAGAGTGTGTTGCTTAATTTCCCAAGTGTTTGCATAATTTCTGTGGTTTCTTTTGCCATTGATTTAGTTTCATTGCACTATAATAATGTACCTAGTAA
>PVKN010001487.1:0-51458 GCA_004027915.1 Capromys pilorides
AATACATAAGATGAAAAAACAAAACAAGACAAGAAAAAAAAAAAAACACGAAAACTTTGAACTATAACTACATTTTTTTTTGGTCTTTTTGAGACAGGGTCTCGCTGTGCAGTTCAGGCTGGCCTTGAGCTCACTTTTGTAGCCCAGGCTGGTCTTGAACTTGCACTGATCCTCCTGCCTCTGCCTCCCAAATGCTGGGATTACAGGTGTGTGCCACCACGCCCAGCTGCTAAACTACAACTATCATGCGTTAAATACATACTCTCAGACAGTGGCATTTAATAATCTTTTTCCAGGCTATGATCATAAATCAGTTGTGTCTGATACTTTGGTTTCTTTCTTTTTTTGTATTTTAGGGAAGGGTTTACCCAGTCTCACTACTAGATCAGACTCATAATGATTGCCTATTTACAGCCTCCCAAGCTCTGGGATTACAGGCGTGCATTGCCACACCCGTCTCAGTTGCCATCTCAGCATGCCCTGGGGACAGCATAGCAGGCCTGGGGATCAATCCCTGGCCCCTACACTTGCTTGGGGTGCTTTAATCTGCTGAGCTATTTGGCTGGCTCATGTTTGCTACTTTGAACAAAAGCAGCTACAACTTTACTCCTCAGCTTTACCTATGTATGCAAAAACAAACCAGCAGGCGGAATTTGCACAAAACTAACTTGAACAACCAAACATGTGCATAGCCAAGCTGCACGGCTTGATTTGCTGAGACCTGAGGGAGGACGTTATTTTAACTGGCTTTTCTCTCCTCCTGTCAGTTGTATTCCTCCTCCAAAAAAATTCTTTCGGGCCATTCTAGAGCTGCAGCTGGAGTTGTTGTTGTTTTTTTTTTTTTTGGGGGGGGGTGGTGGTGTTCCAAGCTTAGCAGGTGTAGAATGCACTGGGTGTGTAATTGCAAAGTTTCCTCCAAGAAGTACCAAAGAAACAGGCTGGACTTCATAAAGGTCTTTGGGTTGAAATTATTTAAGACAGCTGGAGGTGAAAAGGTTTCCAAAGCCACAGATGGAGTTTGAAGAAATGGAAAAATGACCCAGGATTCGAGAACCAACGCTAGCTCGCCACAAGATCAGAAGTATGTTAAACATGTGGTAGGTAAACAAGCAGGGAGGTACAGCTGGTTACCACAGCCCTCGTCCTGGAGCTGGGGACAACAGGCATAGCAGGAGCCTTACAGCTCTAATTGCTACTGTGTGGCAAGAATGAAAATTATACCACAGCTATGCAGGAAACAATGGAGGCGCTACTTCAATTTGGGAGGAGGAGGGCATCCTCCAGTCCCCTTGAGAAAGCAACAGAAAGAGAAAAATTACAGCATCGTTCTTTCTTTCCATACCTAACTGTGGGCATACTGAAATGAAGTAAGGGGGCCGGGAACACAGCCCAGTGGGCAGAGCACTTGTGTCCCGTATGGGAAGAAGCCCTGGGTTTGACCGTTGGCACCACAAAGAGTAAATAAATAGAATACATGAAAAGGAAACAAACTGTGCCAAATCAAAATAGATTGGGCTTACAAGCATAAAAATAATGGGCTGGGGATGTAGCTCAACAGCACCATCCCTGCCTGGCAAGCTCGAGGTCATGAGTTCGATTCCCAGTTGGGGGGGGGGGGTGAGAAAGAGAGAAATTATGCCTTCGGTTTATCGACTCTAGAACAAGAGTCTTTTCTATTTCTTTTCTTCCGCGGGGCTTAGGGACCCACAGGAACAGCAAGCGACTGACTGACAAACGTTAAACCCTGACCTAGTGCAAACAACAACCGATATGCTCAAATTCCTGGCGCCTCTTTATTACTTGGAATGTCAACCTAAAAACACAGACCTAGGCGCACGTCCACAGGCACGGATTATGTAACATCTATTGAGCATTCGCTACACATCACGGACTTCGTGTACATCATTGCGCCGATCCCCCAGCCAAATCTTATTCCAATTTTGATGATGAGGATACAGACTTGGTCAGATTATACCGCTACTGGGATCAGGAGCCAGCTGCGACGTGTGACCCTCATGACTAAGCTCTGGACGTTATTGCCCTGGGATTAATCATTCACCTGGATTATCTTTAAAAATCATCGCAACAAAACACGCAAAGCCCAAGGCCTGAGATAACTGCACTCAGCGCCCTGAGATCTCCGTCAAGAAAGATTGGATTGGAGACAGGAAGCCCCACCGCACGCCCACTTGGCAGTTCTGTGGCCGTCCGACCGAGCGCTCGGGGCAGGTGGGATACTGCTACGTGGGGCCGCAGCGCCCTGGGAGGCCTACAGCCTTACGGGACTGGTCGCTGGGTGCATCGCTCCAGCCCGGGTAGTGCCCCAGGCCCCTGAACCAGCATGCACAGGCTGCAGCCAGTGTGAGTGCCCCTCCTTGGGGAACTAGCTGCAGCGCCCGCGCGCTGGTGAGCGATCGCAGGTGCTTGCGGGGCTCCTCTACACCTCTGCACCCTTCACCGGCCACCACGGCCCCATGCATTCAAGGGACCGCCTGAAATCGAGCTCCATCCACCTGCCTGGAGCCCTCCACCCGGGGCCCTTGGCGGGAGGCCTGGGGCAGCCGCTGGGGGCCCAGAGCACCGGCACGGCCCGCGAGCCACAGTGGCCTCCCTCCCCTGCCCGTTGTTTTCGGGGCAGCCCTGCCTCCCTCACCTCGGCCGGATCCCCTGCAGACCGCTCTCCGCTCGCTGCACCACTACTCCGGCGTCACCGCCTCCCGCCCGGCCTCCGCGGATACACTGACGCCCCCGGCGCAGAGCCGGAAGCAGGAGGGCGCTCGGGGACCGAGTGCGCACGCGCAGCCCACCCCAGGGGCGTGGCCCGGAAGGGGGCGTGTCCGAAGGCGGGGCTGGCTCTTGCACCTGAGACCTGGCCTTAGGCCCGGTCCGCAGCTGTGGGGAAGTTGCGCGGGGTTTGCGCAGTTGAGGAGCGCGAGGGCAGGGCCTTGAGAGGGTGAGGGAGGCCCCTGTGGTGGGCTAGTGGGCGTGAAGCGTATTTTAAAGGGGGGCCCACGGGATATTGGTTCAGGGAAGATGGGCGGCACCTGGGGAGAGCAATGGGGTGCAGGGCTTTTGTGGAGTGAGCAGTGATTCATGCAGCTGGGGAAGGAGTTGCAGGGGCGCCAGAGTTGAGATCGGCAGAGATAAGTGTGTCTGGAGCGATGTCTTGTGGAGTCCTGGGGTACCTGGGGACCACAAAGGGCGGACCTGAGGTACCCTCGGGTAGCGGTG
The DNA here is from genome assembly GCA_004027915.1 of Capromys pilorides. NCBI lineage: Eukaryota > Metazoa > Chordata > Mammalia > Rodentia > Capromyidae > Capromys > Capromys pilorides. The sequence continues at coordinate 3,232 of PVKN010001487.1, forward strand.
AAATGAGGGGCATTTCATAGGATCAGCAGGGCTCTGGTGGGTGAGGAGCATTTCTAATGAGGGGATTCCGAGGGGACAGGGAAGCAGGGAGGGGTGGGACAATGGAATGTCAGCAGGCACCCGCAGGAGGTGTGGCTGGTGGCAGGGAATCAGAGGGGCAAAGCCTTGATAAGGGGCGGCACAGATTCCAGGAAGGTGGGTAGGGCGCCCCAGTATAGTACCATCAGACGTCCCAAACACATAGAAGACACCAGGGCAGGTGCCACTGAACACTCAAAGCGGCATGCCAGGGACTCCCGAATACACCACACACCCCAGCTACGTCCATCAGAAATGCCCAGGCTTTCAGAATCTGAGAAAGGATGCCAAGTACCCCAAAACGCCAGGCACTCCTATAAGGAGCCACCACATGGCCACAGATAAGCTTTCTTGCAGCCCTCTGTGGGAACTTCCAGGTCGGGCAAAGCATGCGCGCAGTTCCGTTGTGGTCAGAGATGGCAGACAGATGTTCTGAGTCTGCAAAGCCCGCCAGAGAGCCTCCCCCATACTCCACGCAGGTGCTGCTGGTGGACACCTGCAGACGTGGCAGGTGTTGCTACCACACAGGTGCTCAGTCCCTCACCCCCAGGTGACATCAGACCCTTCAGTCTTCAAACTGTAGGTCCAGCCCAGGTGGCCTACAGGCGGGCCAGTTGGACAGAAACCAGCAGGCAGCTAGGCAAAGTCCAGAGTGACCAACAGACCGCAAGTCCCCTTCAATACAGGAACGGTATGTTGGCAAGAATCTTAAGTCAGATGCCACGGGGTGGGGGTCCCCCAAGTGACTCCCCATGAAAAATTTAAATCTAATCTTCATGGTCAAGAGCGTGCACGGGGCTGGGGAGATAGCTCAGCAGTCTAAGCGCCTGTCTGGCAAGCGCAAGGACCCAGATTCGACCTCCAGTACTGCATGCCATGCTGGCCACTGCAACCGGGAGTGGTGGTGCATGCCTGTAATCCCAGCTGTGGGGAGGCTGAGACAGGAGGATCGCTATGAGTCCGAGCTGTGTAGCAAGACCTTGTACCAAATCAATCAGTCAAAATAGATTTAAGAAAGAGAGAGCTTATCTAAGGATTCCAGAAATATGCAGGCATACTTCATCCGACACCCCAACTCAGGGGAGGTCAGCAGTCTTGGGGAAATGTTCCTTTTCTGAATCACGATGGCTCTTTTGCCTTTATTTATCATCATTATTATTTTTGAGGCAGGGTCTTGCTATGCGGCGCAGGCTGGTCTTGAGCTCACTTTGGAGCCCAGGCTGGTCTCCAACTGTCAACACTCCTGCCTCAGCCTCCCAAGTGCTGGGATGATAGGCGGGCACCACCACGCCTGGCTGGGCTTTGTGTTTTACGTCACAGGCATGGACCTTGTGCCTATAGCCAGTGAAAGTAATAGAAATCTTCAGGAGAATAAGGAGAATATCTTTCATCTTTTATCCATCTAAAATTGCTTCTGACGCTACCAAGATATTCCCCTTAACGGTGCCCAGCTGAGAGAGAATGGCTTCTGTGATGTTCAGTCACATACCCCTACTCAGGCCCGCCCGGGGAGCTGGGGTGAAAGCCTTAGGAGGAGGTGGAAGAGGAAGTGGCGGGATGGCATCGGGGAGCAAGGCACAGGGAGGTCCGAGCCTGGCAGCTAGAGGCCTTGAGGGTGGCCAGGGCACAGAGCCCGGGGCAGCTGAGTGGTAGGAGAGAGGTCATTGCCAGGGACCGGCCTGTTCTTGTTTGATTAATGCGCTGCCAGGCCTGTTCCACTATAGCAGGAGCCCCAACGCCAGGCCCCGGACAGGCTGGCTGAACCACAGCAGAAGGTGAGTGAGAGAAGCCCCACCGGCATCTACAGCTCTGCCACACACGCACCTCAGTCTCCCCACACCACCACCACCATGGCATCCCTCACCATGGGGAAGCTGTCCCCCACCAGTTCCTCATGCCCCAAAGGGGCCAGAGCTCTGTTCTACAGGCCATACAGTAATGTCCAGGCCCCTCAGGGGCCTGGGACAGGGAAGACTGCGGAGTGCCTGTGGTCAGCCTGTTGGGAAGGTGACACAGGTCTTCGGGTGCCACCTGCCTTCCGACATGGGTGTCATGAGGCCGTGTTTACAGTGCAGGGCTAAGGCTGTGGTCTAGGGCCGGCCAGACCTCTTTTGGGAAGAAAGGCCTTGGACAATACGTGGTAACGGCAGTGGTAGAAAGGAGAAAGAGAGGGGAAGGTGGGAAGGGGTGACATAGGACCCCACTGCTCTGTGGCCCGCACTGGGGATGGCACTAAATACTGCCCACTTGGCTTCCTTTACATGAATGCGATCTTCCCAGATCTCCCAGCACACAGAAATCCAAGCATTCCATCTCCAACGCTCATCAACCCGGTCCTCAGTAGGAAGACCTCCCTTCCACCACTCCACGAGTGGCCTCAATGTCGCAATCCACTTCCAAAGCAAGAATAGGCAGAGGCGAACAAAAGCAGCAACCTGGGAGATGGTGCTGGAAGTGGGTGCTGAAGGTCAGCCTCACCGCCGGTACCCCAGCAAGACAAGAAGGCCTCGAAGCCCAGCGCCCCATCTAACCATGGCCGGACACCAGAGACACCCAGACTTGCAGGCCAGGGGTTCCATTCAGGAGAACCCTGTGTGTTGAACGGGGTCTGGTGAGAAACGAGCAGCAACAGCAAGACTCGAAGTGACGCCCATGGTTTGGAGGAGCACAGAATGCATGCTGGCTCTTACGCCGCGGCGATGGACCAAAGTGGTCTAAGATGCTGAGATGCGATGGGGGCTAAGCAATATGCCACGGAGTCATCAGTGAATGCCACAAGAAGCCAGGGAAGAAGCAAAAGGCTTCCCAGCATGAACTGCTGGTGACAGCATTGCCCCCCAGGTCATTGCTACGGGGCACCAGGAAAGCCGTTCTAAGAGGGAAGGTTATAGCTGTAAATACCGCATGCAAACAGCAGAGGGTCACACATAAGTAATCTAACGATGCGCCTCAAGGTCCTGGGAGACAAGAACAGTACAAGCCCGAAATGAACAGAAGGGAAAAAATGATGAAAGAGCACGGTGGGAAGGAGGGAATTTGGGGCTAAGAGCACAGTGCAAAGGACTGGTGAATTTGAGTTGGCTCTTGGAGGGTGTGGAGGGGGAGGGGAGGGGAAACCCATGAAGGGATTAATTTCCAGCTGGACATGATGGTGCGTGCCCGTAATCCCAGTGCTCAGGAGGCTGAGGCAGGAGGATTTCCTTGAGTTTGGGGCCAGCCTGGGCTACATAGTGGGATCCTGTCTCAAGAGACAAAACAAGGGGGCTTGCCAGGTAGCTCAGTTGGTTAAAGCACATGATTCGGCACAGTCTGTCAGGCGCTGGGGACCACGGTTCGATCCCCACCCTCACATGGAGCATGAGACCTGCCCTTAAGGCAGCCTGAGCCAGCAAAAAAAAAAAAAAAAAATCCTTCAAAAGGCAAAACAAAAAACCAATTCCCCATGATGAACGTACCTCATGTGACTCACAAAAATGTACTAATATTTTTTAAAGATAATATTTGGAAAAGGTAAAAATCAAATATAGAAAAAGATGTTGATGTGTGGAGAAACTGGGTGGAGGATTTAAAGGGACACTTCCTTCTTTTCCCTTTTCTGGTGATCTAGAATTGCAAGGGTGCTTTAGATGAATGGAATGCAAAGTGGCAGTGGATGGCTCGCCAGGGGTGCAGGCTTTGAGTTCGAAGCCTGACTGGGAGAGGCTTTCTAGCTGGTTACGCTGGTGAGTTACTTGGGAGACTGAGGCAGGAAGAGCAGACTACTGGGCCCTCAGTTTCCTTAGGCTGAGGGCCAGAAATATGGCATGAAGTGGTTATCTTATGGCTCTGCTATAAGAGCGAGCAAAGAAGCAGTTAGGAGGGCCGACCAGATAGCTCAGTGGACTAAAGCGCCTGTTCAGGCCGATGCAGAGACCAGGGTTCGCAGGAACTGGGGGTCGATCCCTGGTGTGCTGTGCTGGCGCTGAGATGGCAGTTGAGACTGGGCATGATGGTGTGTGCCTGTAATCCCAGCACCTGGGAGGCTGAAAACAGGAGGATCACTAGAGTCCGATCTGTGTAATGAGACTCTGTACTAAATGCATGGAGGAGGAGGAGGAGGAGGAGGAGAAAAGAGAAGAAGGCCTGGGAAGAGTGTGTTACCCGTTGTTCTTATTGATCTGAGAGAGGACTTCTGGGATTGCTACAAAGGTCAGGAAGCCAGATGCTGGGGGATCCTGTCTCTCAGGCTGCCTGTGTGGGCTGCAGACTACACTGTCCGGCCACGCTCACCTGCAAGCTGTGCTCTGGCAAGACCTGGGCCACATGCTTGTGCGCCTCTGTTCTGAAATGTTAGTTTTCATGCCTGTACAATTTTTCAAACTAATTCTTAGCTTGCAGGCCATAACCAAAACCTAAAGGAAAAGCTCTGTGTGTGCATGTGTGTGTGCACGTGCGTGTGTGTGCATGCATACGTGTGCATGTGTGTGCATGCGTGCGTATGTGCACGCGCGTGCGTGTGTGTGCATGCATGTATGTGTGCGCGTCTAGGGAGCCTGAGCCCAGGGAGCGCTCAGCTTCACCCCAGCCCTTTTCCGTTTGAAACCTAGCCTCACTAAGTTGTCCAGGCTTGTCTAGAACTCCTGGTGCTCCTGCCTCACGCTCCCAGGAGCCCTGTGGTAACCAGCCCAGGTCCAGCAAATTCTCTTGCACCCTACATAGGCAGAGCCTTTGATCGGGCACTCCTGAAGCCCTAGGTATCGATGGGGCTGCCGGTTCAAGCACCATCTGGACCAGATCCTTTGAGGATAGGAAACTGGGTTAGAGACTGTTATGGCTTGTACCTAGTTGTCCCCCCATGTAAATCAGGCCCTCATGTAAATCAGGGGGCCAGGGTGGAGCTTTAGGGGCGTGTCCAAGAGAGGAGTGACTGTTAAAGTGACAGCACATGCTCTCAGAGGTGTTCCCCCACCCCCCGCCCCCAAGGGGCCGTCTCTCTCAAAGGTATGGAGCGAATCATCCTGGACATGGTGGCATAGAGTCTTGAGGTCTTGCTACATAATTCAGGCTGTATTAAATTGTGAAACCTCCAGGAACTGTGAACTAAATAAACCTTTCCTCCCCTAAGCTTGCGTGTCAGGTATTTGTCCCAGCAACGACAGACCAGTAACTAAGACAGAGACCTCAATCTGTTTTTGAAAACCAGGAAGAGCAGTGAAAGTAGGCTGGTAGGCGAGGGGCGGGCGGGGAGGTGGGGAGTGAGGGTTTCACTCTGCCTGGCGCTGTTTGGACAAGGGCCCTCGGGAGTAGGCTTTGGGGACAGGCTCTGAGCAGGCAGCCAGCGGGCTGCGTTTCCCGTTCTCCCTGCCTGCTACTGAAGTCTGGCGCCCACGACAGACCCAGTGGAGCCTGCAGGAGGGGAAGGGACCCCAGCTGAAATGGGGAGCTCCCGTGGCAAACGATAGCACTGCACAACACAGCAGCAGCCCAAGTGCCCACTCAGTCACCATGGGTGGGGATGTCACTGTCCCTGCATTGACATCTAGGACACCCTGGGCAAAGTGCCCATTTTGTTAGCCCGTGGGTCTCCCTAAACCAGCTCTGGCCCTGGCTGGGGGCATCTGGTAACGTCTTGAGACTGTTTCTCTATGGTACTGAGCCCTGAAACCAAGGCCTGGGGCACAGCAGGCAAAGCAGTCTACCGTTGAGCTCCACCCCCAACCTATTTTATTTTATTTTTGTCTTTTTGAGGCAGGGTCTCACTATGCAGTTCAGGCTGGCCTTGAGCTCACTTTTGTAGCCCAGGCTGGTCTTGAACTTGCATTGATTCTCCTGCCTCAACCTCCCAAGTGCTAGGATTATAAGCGTATGCCACCATGCCCGGTCCATTTTATTTTATTTAACACAAAATCTAGATAAATTTCATTGGCTGGTCACAGACTTATAGTCTTCCTTCCCCAGCCTCCTGGGATTCCCAGGATACACCACCACACCTGGCCTGGAGACCTCTTTCATTGTTACCACTCTAGGTGAAGTGGGGGTGACTGGCGTCGCTAGTGGGGAAGCCAGGCACCCTGATGGACAGCCTGCACTATCTGGGGCAGCCCTCCACAACATCCTCCTGCCAGGGTCTGTCCCAGTGCCGTGATCACAGGCGTGCACCACCACACTGCACTTCTCGGTGCAGTTTTCTGAGCAGAGACCCCTGCTGTTTCTACCCCACAACCTCCGGGAGCCCTGCGGGTGGGAACGAGCTTGGTAAGGACGCTACTGCCTCCTGCCGCTCGCATGTCCTAGCGGTCCCGACCTCCGTCCCCATATTTCAGAGAGTCACCTTACTAGGAAATAAGATCGCGGCAGAGGTGCTTAGAGACCACAGCACATTGGGGCAGGGCCCGTTCCTGACCTAACACCGCCGAGTCCCTGCAGTTCTGAGATGACCCCAGAGCGCCTGTCCTTGGTGACCTATCCCTGCTTCCCTCTGGAGAGCCCCCCACCCCCACCCCAGCCGAAGCGCTGTCCCTAGAGGGAAGGAAGAAATGGAACCCGGATGTGCGCATGGGGTGGGCCGATGGGGGCGTGGCACTCACCGGGGTGCAGGCCGGGCTTGCTGCACCAGGGACAGCTGGAGTGGCCCGCGAAGGTCCCGCGCGGCAGCTGGTGCCCGTGGATGCACTCCGCCCTGTCTCTGCTGTCCAGGGCCTTGTCCTTCAGCTGCCCCGGGCTCTTCCCCTGCAGACATGGCTGGGGGTCAGGGCGCCCTCTGCAGTGGTGGCAGCCCTGGCCTGCATCCAAGGAAGTGGGGGCCCCCAGCCGCTCCTCCAGCCCAGCCCCCACCTTCTCCTTCTGCCTGGTGACCCGGCTGCGGAGGGAGCTCAGACTCCGCTTCACCCTGGTGCTCTTGTCGGTCTTCTCGTTCTTGAGGGCGCCATCCTCACTCCTAGAGGGGAGAAGCCGGAAGTCACCCCTAGACCCAGCGGGGACCTCAGGCCCCCTCATCCGTATCCTTTCTGTGGCCGCTAACTCCCTCCCTCCGCCGCTCTGTCTCGGTCTCTCCTACAGTCATTCAACAAACATCCGAAGATGTCTGCGGAGTTTGGGGGGCTGAGGGGAGCTGGCTTGCCAGAAGGGCCTGATTTCAAGCCCGAGGTTCCCGCCTCGACCTTGGCTGGCCTCCAGCTCCCTTGCCACCGCAGGCCCAGCTCTGACAGCCCTCGGGCTCCACCCGCTTGTGCCTCCGGCTTCTGTGTACCGATTAGGGACTTGGTTCACAAAAATTGATAGAACCGGGGAGGGACGGCCAGCCAGGCCGGGCAGAATCCCTTCCCAGGAGAGAGAGACGCCTTTCCTCCCGTCCACACGGCTCCCGGGCCGGCTGACAGCCAGGAGGGGTTGGTGAGGGAGACAGTGACCGACGGAGGTCAGCGGCCTCCTCCCGCTCTGCCCCTCTTCCACCACCAGTCCCGTCGCGCCCTCCCGAGGTGCCTGTCCCTTAGAGGAGGAAGTCTGGGCCGGAGGGCCGTGAGCCCGGGCACACTCACTCAGACAAGAACTCGAACCAGGTGAGGCTGGCGGTGGCTGCTCCGGGGCTGGCGGCCAGGCGCGCCCTCTGCCGGGCCCTGAGGGGCAGTCGTGCATGCGGTCAGAAGCTGCCTGCCCACTGCTCGGGGCCCCCGTGAGGCAGGACACCTGGCTGCACCTGAGGACCTGCTGCCGCTGCGGCCCGGCCCCACAAAGCCCACGCCCAGGGATGCTGCCCAGCAGGCAACGGAGTTTGGGGGACAGGGGCGTCCTCCCTCACTGCTCAGAGGGGTCCGCAGCGCAGGGGGCAGCTGCTCCTCCCGGCTGTTGACCCTGTCGTCCCCACTCCTGTCCCTGCCTCTCTGCCATTGAGACTGGTCTTCGTTATGCCTGTCCCTGCTGTTACGCCCACAGCTGCCCTCACACCTGTCCCTCACAGCTGTGCCCTCAGCAGTCCCCTCCCCAGTGTCCCCTAGTAACTGTCCTCACCTGTCCCCTCACTCCTGTCCCCACACAATTGTCTCCTAGTAACTGTCCTCACCTGTCCCCTCACAGCTGTCCTCTTGCAGCTGTCCCGATCCCCATTTCCTCATAGTTGTCCCCACAGCTGTCCTCTCACAGCAATCCCCTGGTAGCTGTCCTCTCACCTGTCCCCTCACAGCTGTCTCCTAGTAACTGTCCTCACCTGTCCCCTCACCTGTCCCCACAGCTGCCCTCATAGCTATCCCCTCCTTGTCTCCTCACAGCTGTCCCCCATGCCTGTCCCTCATAACTGTCCCCCATGCCTGTCCTCACACCTGTCTCTTCTCACCTGTCTCCTCTCACCTGTCCCCTCCCAGCTATCCCCTCACAGCTGTCCCGTCAAAGCTGTGCCATCGCCTTTCCCCTCCCAGCTGACCCCACACCTGTCTCCTCACACCTGTCCCCTCTCACCTGTCCCCTCTCACCTATCCCTCATAACTGTCCCCCATGCCTGTCTCCTCACACCTGTCTCTTCTCACCTGTCTCCTCTCACCTGTCCCCTCACAGCTGTGCCATCGCCTTTCCCCTCCCAGCCGACTCCACACCTGTCTCCTCACACCTGTCTGCCCACACCAGCCCCACACCTCTCCCTCCCCCGTCCCCACGACAGCTGTCCCTGCCCCTACCCCTGTATCCAGATCTGTTCACCCCTCTGCCTGTCTCCACACCTGTCCTCCTCTTACTTTTACTTCTCCAAGTCCAGCGCTTGGTGTGCAGCGTGCGTGCACCCCTGGTGCGCGCTGGCACCCCCGTCTCTCCCGCATCTGTATTCCCTTCCCCGCCAAGAGCCCTCTCTCTCTCTCTGCTTCCTATGATCATGTCGTCCTTCTGTCCTTTAGTTCTACTCTGAGCTTCTCGTGTGAGAGCAGCCAGGCGACACGGGAGCCCTTGGGCCTGAGGTAGGGCATTTAGCGCTGCGGTCTCAAGGAGCGTGCGCTTCCCTGCAGACGGCTCAGGCGCATCCGTGTGCACGGCAGCAGGGCAGAGCTCCGCGCGCGCGTGGGACTCGCATCTCCTTCAGCTGGACCTTGACGGGCATCAGGGTCACTTCAGGACCTAGCTACAGAGCATGGTGCTGCCGGAAGCGTGGGCGGGCAGGGATCACTAACTGCGCTGGCCCGAACTCTTTGGGGAAGACACTAGAAGGGGGAAGGGTGGGCCTGGGTGGCCCTGACCTGTCCCCTTGCCCCTGGCCCCCCAAGTGCTCCCCACCCTCTCCCTCCCCCGTCCCTGCCCACTCACCCGTGGTACTGGCGAAGCTCTTGAAGCACCTGCTGCACGATCAGCCTGTGGGTGGGGCGGGCCAGGACCATGCCCAGCGCCCGGGTTAGTGCCAGCGCCCCCCAAGAGCACAGCACTCGGAGAGCCCACCTACGTCCGCGTGCCATGGGGAGACCCGTTCTGGGGCCCTCCTGGGGTGAGGTGTCTGGGCAGCAGCCCTGCTGCAGGGCCCAAGTGGGGCGGTGGCGGGGGTCTCTTCAGGTCACTCCCGCTGAGCAGGGCTCCTCCCCGCCTGGCCCGGGGCTGCCCGCCCCCTGAGGCAGGGACACTCACACGTGGTCCGGCTCCACGTGGTCCTTCTCTAGGTCTTCCAGCTCTGGCAGTTCGAGGCCTGGAACCAGCCGCAGATTAGGGGTGTGGGTGTGAGGGTCCGGCCTGCACCTGTCCTCCTAGGTGCCCTGCAGGAATGGACACTTCCCAGGCAGGACCCATCACCCTGGGTAACAAACGGAGGGAGGGGGGGGGGGGACACGGGACCCAGCCAGACCCCGAGCTGTCCTGGTATATCGCATGCACCTGAGACTCTCGAGGTGGGCCTAGTGAGATATGCTGATTTTGTCTTTATTAAGAACAGCAAATGGGGGCTGGGAGACAGCTCCGTGGCACAAGTACCTGCCTAGCAAGTGCAAGGTCATGGGTTTGAACCCTGGTCCCACAAAAAGAAAAAGAACATCAATTAACTAATTAATCAATCAATGAATTAATTGGCAATGGTAAGGTTTGAACCTGGCAGTGCTCCAAACCCAACCTAGATCCATAGCCCTCCCTCCCTCCTTTTTATTTTGAGAGATTTTGCCAAATGGCCCAGGCTGCCCTGGAATTTGTGACCTTCTTGCCTCAGCCTCCCAAGTAACTGGGGCTAGAGGCATGCACCACTGGTGCATCGCCAGCTACTGTGCCTTTTGTGATTTTGGATTTTGAGACAGGGTCTTGCTCTGTAACCCAGGCTGGATTAGAATCCACTAAATAGCCCAGGCTGGCCTCAAACTCATGGTGCTCCTCCTGCCTCAGCCTCCCCAGTGCTGGAATGACAGGTGTGTACCACCATGCCAGGTTAGTCTCCCTTCCTACAGAGGGAGCCGCAGAAGCCCCAGACAGTGGCCAGGATGGCTTCACACAGCGCCTCTGCCTGACACAGGAAAGGTGCGAGGCCCTGGGAGCCAGGCCACGTGGGATCTGGGAGCAGAGAGGGGGCTTAGAAGAGAAGCAGAGTGTGTGCCTGGAGTGGGGCAGAAGGGTGGCAAATACTAGCCCAGCCCAAGCTACTTAGCAAGACCCGGTCTCAAAACTAAAACAAGCACAGAAACAAAAGGGGCTAGGGATTAGAAAGCCCCTGGATTGAATCCCCAGTACAGGAAGAAAAGAAAAGAAAAAGGGAGAGATAGAGGCAGAGGCAGAGGCAGAGAGAAGTCAGGACCCCTGGAGGGGGCTGGAGTCTCCAGGACCCAGCAGGGGACGCCATGGCAGTCCTCCCGCCCTGTCCCCTGCTGAGGCCCAGCTGTGGCCATGCTGGAGCAGGCAGCCTCCTGTCTGCCCCGTTCCTGGGCTTCCAGCCCGGGTTACCTTGTGCAGGTGCTGCTTCCGAATTCTGGGTGAACTCAGGGGAGTAGGTCTCCTCATACGTCTGCTGGGGTGCCGACCTAGACCGCACTCTCTTCTCGGGGCTCCTGCCGTCCTGCAGGGTAGAAGCATCTCATAAGCCTGGGAGGTGGCTGGGCTGCAGGCCGAGGCTCCTAGCCAAGCATGGCCAGGGCCACATCTATAGAACTGGTAGACAGGCTTCCCCCAGCCCCAGCCCTGATCCGGGTCCAGCCACACCAGCCCCAGGGTGGGCTGCCTGCTGGAGCTTCACACGCAGAGCTGTGGGAATGGGGTTTCCGTGGGTCATGGTCATGGACAGAGATATTCCAACCACAGCACCCAGCACACACCCTACCAACCACATACACAGCCAGGCCCTCCACGCCTGAGACCTGTCCCAGATTAGGATTAGATGTGGTTATCAGGATGGGCTGCCCCATGGCTAAACCCTGATGGCTTTCTAAGAAGAGACAGAGGCTGGCTAGATAGCTCAGCGGACTGAAGCCCTTGCTTAGGGAGCCACAGGCACTGGGGTTCGGTCCTGTGTGCTGTGCCAGCCCTGCCCCCGGGGCATGCTGAGACGGTGATTGAGACTGGGTGTTGGGGCGCATGCCTGTAATCCCAGTGCTCGGGAGGCTGAAAGCAGGAGGATCGCTACAAGGCTGATCTGTGTAGTGAGACCCTGTAGACCAGGGACTAAATACATTAAAAAAAAAAAAAGAGAGAGAGAGACAGGGACAGGAGTCATGGCTACACATGTTCCCAGTCTCTCCACCAGCACAGAGGCCAGTGCAGTCTCCGGATGCCCACAGGCAGGATTCGGGGCGTGGAGCTTCAGAGTCAGGCGCGGAACAAACCTTTTTGATAACGAACGTTTCTAGGCCATGGCAGTGTGTAACAAGCCACAGAAAACGGGCGATTGTGGAACAAATCCAGGGCCCAGAGACGCCGGGCCACCGCTGCACTGCGGACCCTTCCCTCATCCTGCTGCTTGACCAGGGAGTCCGGCCAGTGTAAAGGGTGGCGCTCTCTCCCACGGGTTCCGGGACACTTGTCAGCTGGCACTGGTGGCGCTCACCTGGCTGGAGTGCTCCGCCGCGGTCCCGCCCCCAGCCAGGCTCTCTTGGGTCCAGGTCTTCAGGCCTTCTCCCGACAGGTTGAGGGTGAGACTGGCCAGCGTCCGAGGCAGGCAGGGGCTGTCACCCAGAGGCGGAGCGTCACAGCTGAGCCTGCGGGGAGAGGAGGGCTGTCAGAGCTTCCCCGCGTGCGTGTGCTGTGCCCCTGGCATTCAGGGGCCAGCAGGGGTCCCCCAGGTCAGGGAGTCCCTGAGATCAGAGAGGTCCGCATCAGCCTGGAGGGCAGAGGGTAAGGCCCTCTAGATTTGCTGAGGCTTCGTCTGTGTTACAAATTCATCCCTTTTACACGGACAGATTCACATTTGTGGAGACTCGGGGCGGGGGGGCTGAGAGAAACGGGGTGGGGGGTGGGGGCTAAGGCCAGTGCTGTGGGGCCCAGGGCGCTGGGCACAGACGTGTGCTCTGATCAAAGCGTTCCCGTGGCTTTCTGCACATCGGTGGCAGAAGTGTGCGCCCGGGGTGTGCCTGTAACCCCAGACTCTGAGAGGCCGAGGCAGGAGAACGTGAAGGGAAAGACCAGCCCAAGTAACTTAGGGACTTTGCAAGACCCTAAAATGAAAAATTTAAAAAGCAAAGAGTTGGGGATGCGGCCTACAGTGAAGGGCTTGGGTTCCATCCTCAGCACGGTGGACAAAACCAGAAACGTGGTCCGTGTCCGCAACAGGCGGGTGGGCACGGATTGTGGCTAGCGTGGGTGGGCGTGGCTACGTGCAGCCGGCGCTAGCAAGCACGCACACGCGTTCAGGTCTATGTTTGTCCTCTGTGTGCACCTGTAGTTTTCAGTTCGGGCTCGCCCTGGGTCCACCGGTCCACATGCACATGGGTCTGTGCACCTAGAACGCTCTGCTTTGTGAATGAACGTGTACCAAGCCTGGGGTTTGTGCACGCACGTGTGTTTCGGAATGCACTTGTGTTTGTGTGTGCACACTGTGCGTGCGAGCCCGTGTCTGCACCCAGCCTGACCGCACAGGCCAGCGGGTGGCCCTACAGCTAGATGCGCACAAGCAACCTGGAAGCGTGTCCGGGACGTGGCTCTGCCCGGGACCTCTCGGACCTGGGGGTTCCCCATGGGGAGTGTGCAGGGGCAGGGCGGGGCCTGACCTCTGCCAGCTCTCGGAGCAGCTCCGAGACCTCTCCCAGCTGCGTTGGCGCGCCGAGTCCTTGGCTCCCTCCCAGCTGCCGAAGGGTGGCTCTCTCTCCGCTCCGGCCTTTGAGGTACTGCCGCCCGCAGCTCCTTCAGGCGGGCCACGGGGAGAGGGCCCTAGGCCCAGGTCCTGCAGAAACTCGCTGCCTTCCAGGGCCCCTAAATCCAGGCTGAGGTCTTCTGCGCTGTCACTGAGCTGCTCTGCAAAACCGTCCTCCTGCAGGCGGTGGGAGGGGAGGCGCTGAGTGGGGCGTGGAGCGGGCACGGGGCCTCCCACCCCAGCCCCTGGGCCCTGATGGTCTCCTCGGGTCTAGCTCCGCCTTCTCACAGCAGCCCGGGGAGAGGCACCCCACCAGTGCTCTGTCTAACCCGGGTCTTCAAGGCCTCACTCGGTCCCCCAGAGGGCCCAGAAGTCTAAACCTTGCTCCCTCGCTCCTTATTCTGCACCAGAGCAGCTTCTCGTTTTTTTTTTGTTTTTTGAGACAGAGACTCTATGTAGCCCAGATAGCCTCATGGCTATCCCCCTGCCTCAGCCTCCTGAGTGCTGGGGGGACAGGTGCGCGCCACCATGCCCAGCTTAAAGACATATATATATATATATATATATATATATATATATATATATATATATATTTTTTTTTTTTTTTTGGTGGCACCAGGGATAGAACTCAGGACCTTGTGCTTGCCAGGCAAACAGTTATTCCACTGAGTTATCTCCCTAGCCCAAAGCAATATTTTTTTAAAATTTAAAAATAATGCAAAGTTGAGACCGGGCGCGGTGGCACGTGCCTGTAATCCCAGCTCTTGGGATGCTATATACAGGTGGATCACTAGGAGTCTGATCCAGTAGTGAGACCCTGAATACCTTGTAGACTCTTCCCTAAAATACAAACAAACAAACTAAAAAAGGAAAGTGATCTACAGTGAGTAAACTATCCCAATATTAAATAATGACTACAGTTTGAGTACACCTTACCCAACATGCCTGGGACTCCCCAGGAGCGTTTTGGCTTTTGGCTTCTTTTCCCCTGCTTTGCAATATTTGCCCATCTCTGATGAGATAGTGTAGCCCCGAGGGTCAGACCGAAACATACAACGCATTGGTCTCATACGCCTTGTATACACGTAGCCTGAAGGTTGGTTTATGTACTATTTTGATGACACCTACATGTTCCCCCTTTCTTTGGTAATGGGAATTGAGTCCAGGACCTTTGCACTGAGCTACCTCCTCAGACATTTAAAAAAAAAAAAAGAAATTCTTATTTTGAGATTGCATTTTGGTAAGTTGCTAGTTGCCCAGGTTGGGCTTGAACTTGTGACCCTCCTGCCTTGGCCTACCCAGGTGCGGGTATTACAGAACTATTCCATCAGACCTGGCCTCTGCTGTGGATCTTAACCAGCAGGAGGCAGAGGGCAGTACTGACATCTGCTTGGAGGTAGGCAGGGCGCTTCACCCGAGCGACACTCCTCTCTGTTTATTTTTATTGTATTGACCATCTAATCTCTCCCCACCCTTGTAGTTCTGGGAATTTTTTGTTTTTATTTTTATTTCCATGCCAGGGATGGAACTCATGACCTCGTGCTTGCCAGGTAGATGCTGTGCCACTGAGCTGTCACCCCAGCCTCCAGTTCTGGGGACTGAATCCAGGGCTTTTGCACTGAGCTACATTCCAAGACCTTTTCAAATGTTTTTCATTTTGAGATAGCCTTAGTAAGCTGTCCAGGTTGGGCTTCACCTTGTGGAAGTCCTTCTGTCTGAGCCTCCCCCGTGCCGAGAGAGCCTGCAGGCAGGCGCCACCACCCTGGCTGGCCCTCAGTCCTGCCCTGCCCTTTCCCTTCTCTGTCAGCTGCTGCTCCCTCTGTGCCTCCTCTTCCTGTCCTCAGCCTTCAGGTGCCTTCTTCTCTGGTCTCTTCCTAAACACCCACAACTGGGACTGCTGCTGGCGGGGGTGGGTGGGGTGGGTGGGGTGGCTTTGGGCTCCTGCGTTAGGGCCTTGCCCTCCCCCGCGGCCCTCTGTGCCTGTCCCTCTGTGCCTGGGCAGCAAACTCCTCCTGCTGACTCCCTCCCGTGTTGTTCTTTTCCCGCCGCCACCCCGCAGTGAGGTCTCCTTGGTGGGTCTGGTTTTCATCTTCCAGTAAATATAAACACGGCGGGACAGCCTCTAGGCCAGGCTGGCAGCCTCCCTCCTCTGTTCCCTTGGCTCCCTCCTGGGAAGCAGAGGGGAACTGGGCCAGTGCTGGGGGGAAGGGTGTGTGGCCCCCCTTCCCTCCGCAGCAGCAGGTGAGAGAGGAGTGGAGGGTGGGGGCTGTTCGTCTGCTGGAAAGTCTGGGTCTGCCCTGCGGTGCATTCCCTGGAGAGGTAAGAAGGCAGCCTGGCGCTGGGGGGGTGCCCTGCTGCACCTGCTGCACGTCAGAAGGCTGAGCTCCCCGAGCCGAGACCCCCACTTTATGGAGGTGCTCACTGCCTACATGTCCGGGTGCTCCACAGATACATGTCTGTTTTTATTTTTTTGTCTTTTGGAGACAGGGTCTTGCTCTGCAGCTCAGGCTGGCCTTGAGCTCACTTTTGTAGCCCAGGCTGGTCTCCAACTCACACTGATCCTGCCTCAGCCTCCCAAGTGCTGGGATTACCGGTGCCACCATGCCCGGCTACACGTCTATTTTTAGAAGCCTATATAATGGGGTGGAGAGCTAGCCGCGTGGTCTAAGCGCCTGCCTGGCAAGCACAAGGACCCGAATTTGATACCTGGTCCCACATGCTTGCTGGCTACCCAAAGCGGGTGTGGCCATCCGTGCCTGTAATCGCAGTGCTGGGGAGGCTGAGACAGGAGGATCACTGTGAGTCTGAGCTGCGTAGCAAGACCCTGTACCAAATTTAAATAAATAAAAAGAAATGTCTACACAACCATTGGTCTTGTGTGCCAGATGAAGATCACACAGCAAAGCCACCCCAAGCACCCCATCTCCCTGGTCTCATCAAACTCTATCAAAATAAAGGGAGGACTTTCAGGATGACACCCCTACCCCTAAGCCCAGGACCAGAACACTTCAAAGATGTGTTTTGTTTTGTTTTTGTTTTTGTTTTTTACAGGACTGGAGTTTGAACTCATGACCTTGCACTTGTCAGGCAGGCACTGGTGCCATGGAGCTATCTCCCTTGTCTCCCCATCCTATTCCAGGGGTGTCTTGAAAGCCATGGTGACACACAGGTGGGAAGTTCCAGACCTGATCTTGGTGACAGGTCACAAAAAAATGCGCAGGCTCTACAAACAGTGCCTCAGGAGATCCCCCGGGCTACGCAGGTGACTTGCACATGGCGCCCACGGGGGCTTGCCAGGGCATTTGTGGTCCTTTTGGTTTCTCCTGCTCCTCCTTCCCCGCTCCTCCAGCTGAGGACCCCTGCAAAAGAGCCCACCTTCGAAAGACTGCCACCCTGCTTCCTGCTGCCCGGCTCTCTCTCTGCTTTGTTTAGACTCTGAGTTTCCGCAGAAGAGAAAGCGCTGTGGCTCGCTTAGCATCAGGGCCTCACGGTGACCCATTGCCTACAAACAAGTCAGGTTTATTTTTTATTTTTAAAGTGTGGTTGGGGGGGTATCAGGTACCAGTGTTTGTGTTTTTATTTATTGATTTATGTTATGGCTGGCTCAGCCTGCCCTGGGGGTGGGGCTGGCACAGCACGTGGTGCCAGGGATCAAAGTGCGGTCCCTGAGGTTACCTAAGCTTGCCTAAGCAGGTGCTTTAGACCGCTGAGCCAGCTCGCAGGCCCCTGATTTATTCTTCTTTATAGTATGATGCTGATTTTTCTCCCCTGTCCATTCAAAATGGATAATTTCTTTTTTTACTCATGTAGAATTTTGTGTTTAGACATGGGTCCCTTTGCCAAGATATATCATGTACATGAAATATATATATCTCCTACACCTCACTGGGTGTGGTGGAGTATGCCTGCAATCCCAGCACTCGGGAGGCTGAGGCAGGAGGAGTTCTTCAAGTTGAAGGTCATTCATGTATTCATCCATTTCATCCATCCATCTGTCCTTCCTTCCATCCATCTCATCTATCCATCTATCCATCTGTTCCATCCATCTATCTACCCATCTATCCTATCCATCTGTACCATTCTATCCCATCTGCTTCCTCCCTCCCTCCCTCCTTCTCTCCCTCCCTCCCTCTCTCCCCCGCTCTCATTCCAGGAGGGACTTCAGTTTGCTTCTCTGTAACACAAGGTAATGGCTACATTGTTGCATCTTCCTGCTGCATCCCTAAGATAACGCCCCTAAAGCGCCTGGGGAGATGCAGGTGCGAAGTGCAGTGCGCTCGCTGCCCCTGCCGTCCTCCATTCCTGGCCAGCACCTGCCTGCTCATCTTGCATGGTGGCGATGAAATCTGGGTCTTCAGGTGTCCAGGCTCCGCAGCTCATCTTGGTGGCCAGGGCCGCAGCTCCAGAGTCAAAGGGCCGGACGCATGTCTTGGACTCAGAACCTGTGCAGAAAGGAGGGCATGGCCTGGGATGAAGCTAGGACCTGAGTCACAGACAGAAGGGTGGGGACAGCGGCCTGGGGGCGGGGCGGGAGGGGGCGGAGGAGGTGCAGGGGCGGGCATGGATGCGCCTCCATTGGTGGAGATGCACGTGAGGACCACCGCAGCAAGCGCAGCGGTTGCCAGAGATGAGGAGGCGGGGCAGGGTGGGAGTAGGCTGAAGTCATCCTGAGAAAGGGCTCGGTGTCTTTGTCACTCTTCATTGTTGAGAGACACACACAACACGCACGACTCAAAGGAGAGCTTTCTTTTGGCTCATAGTGTGGAGTACAATGGCTGGTTCCAAGGCAGGGAGCGTGGCGGAGGGCCCTGGCGGAACAGAGCTGCTCTCATCAACACCGCGACCAGGCAGCAGCCGCAGAAGGGAGGAGCCAGAGAGGAAGAGGCCCCTCCCAGGCCCCGCCCCGGTCAGGCCACGCCCCCAGCGAGCCTCTCTTCCGCCTCTTCCAGCCAGGCCCTGCCTCCTAGCAGCACACTGAGCTGTTGACCCATCAGAGCCGGGAATCCACTGCTGAGTAGCGCATGCTCACGACCCCGGCACCGTCCGAAGGCCCTGCCCTGGAGCGCATGAGCATTTAGGGAAAAATCTTGGTATACACCACTGCACCAGCTGAGGTTCCTATTCGCTCCATGGCTTGTGTTTCCTGTGGCTCTGTTAATCCCAGTTCCAGTGTTCTGGGGACAGTTCTATTGGAGCCAGGGTGTTTAGCTACAGCACCCTGGGTTTCGCTGTCCAGAGTGTGTGTGGGTGAGCATCCTCCATGTGGCCTCCCTGCCTATAACTATGGCAGAGAGACTGACAGACAGAGACAGAGAGACAGAGAGAGACAGAGACAGAGAGATAGACAGAAAGAGAGATAGAGAGACAGAGAGAGACAGAGTCAGCGAGAGACAGAGACACACACAGAGAAAAAGGGACAGAGACAGAAAGATAGAGAGACAGACAGCGAGAAAAAGAGACAGAAAGAGACACACACAGACAGAAAGAGAGAGACGGAGACAGAGAAAGAGACAGAGACAGACAGAGAGAGAGTGCAACAGAAAGACAGAGAGACAGAGATAGAGAGAGAGACAGAGACAGAGAGACAGAGAAAGCACGCACTCCTGGTCCAGCCAGAGATGAGCCCAGGGAAGGGGACAAAGATAGGGCTGCCTGTGCTGACCCCCTATTTCTCCTCCCAATGTGTATGGGAAAAACACTGCTCCAGGTTTTGGGGGCCTGAAGCATATACACTATTTTTTGGGGAAGGCGTTTTAAAAAAATAGATTAATTAAGGTCCAGCCAGATAGCTCAGTGGACTAAAGTGCCTGCTTAGGCAGAGCACAGGGACCTGGGCTCGATCCCCAGCATGCCGTGCCGGTCTCACCTGGTGTGGCAGCACACGCCTGTAATCCCAGCACTTGGGAGGCTGAAAACAGGAGGATTGCTACGAGTCTGATCTGTGTAGTGAGACCCTGCAGACGCTGTCCTAAATACATTTAAAAAAAAAGAATAACTTTGATCCCAGCACTCTGGAATACTGAGGCAGGAGGATCACAAGTTTACGCCCAGCCTGGACAACCTAGTGGCTTAGAAAGGTCTTGCCCCCAATTAATAAATAGAAGTCAGAGAACATAGCTCAGTAACAATGCACTGGGAGATGGGCATGGTGGCACACACCTGTAATCCCAGCACTTGGGAGGCTGAGGCAGGAGGATCAATGTGAGTTTGAGACCAGCCTGGGCTACAAAAGGGAGCTCAAGGCCAGCCTCAACTGCACAGTGAGATCTTGTCTCAAACAAGACCAAAAAAAAAAAAAAATGCACTGGGTATAATCTCCAGAGACACACACACACACACACACACACACGAAGGTAAAACTGTGAACACCGAATTGCTGGGGCATTTAGAAGGTACCAAGGACAGCAGAAAATAGCCAAGGTAGAAGTAAACACACTCTATAAATAGACAAAGGAAGAGGGGCCATGTGCGCGCACATGCATGTGTTCAAAAATAACAGGGAGATTGGAAAACTGCCTGGCAGTTTCTCAAAAAGTGAAGTGGAGGGGGTTGGTACATGAGCCAGCCTTCCAACTCCTAGGCGCCTCCCTAAGAGAATAGAGGACATTCTCTGCTCGTGACAGCATCATCTGCCACAGCCAGGCGAAAACACCTCAGATGCCCACTGGCGCACAAATGGGTATGCATACCAACCGTGGTATATCCACAGAGCGGGGTATTATTCAGCCATGAAAAAGGCAAAATTCCACACACATCACAGCACGGATGAACCCTGACAATGGGTCAAGTCAAAGCAGTCAGCCTCAAGCACCCACATGCCATCAGATGCTACTCTAATAGGCAAAGTTACAGAAGACTGGAAGGAGGTGAGTGGTTGCCTGGGACTGGGGGGAAATGGAGATTGTGTGGTGTGGTAGTTGATACGTGGTGTCAACTTGAGGATGCTTGGCTGGAAGGGCTAGGCTGGTTCCCGGCTGTGGGGATCTCATCCTGCAGGATACGGAGTGCCTGCTCTGGGATATAATTGGTTCCACCCTAGGGTCAGCCAGCCCACCCCAGAGTGACGCAGCACAAAACGTGTATAAAAAGAGTTGAGGAAGACTTTGTGCGAGCAGCCCAGCCTGGCCCTGCCCTGGCTGCTTCCTGCCTGGCCCAGCCCTGCCCTGCTTCCTTGGAGAAGCCCTCATCTTTGGAGGAGCTTGATCTGCGCAGCTGTGCCACTTTGGAGGAACTCTGCGCCGGCACAGAATGTGGAAGAGAGGCTTGAGGGATGCCACAGCGGCTGCTCCTCCTCTGCTCTTCATTGTTTTCTGCCGCCTTGGAGCCAGTGGAGTATGGACTGAAACCTCCACAAACTGTGAGCTAAATAAACCTTTCCTTCCTTCATTTGGAGTGTCGGGTATTTGTCGCAGCAACGAGTAAAAAGTAACTAAGGCATATGGTGAGGAGAGTGTCCTCTTGGAGTGGGGAAGGTATTTTAACATTGACGTGTGGCTGCGCAACTCCAGGAGTGGGCTGAACACCGGTGGTTTGAGTGCTTCAGAAGAATACGCCGTGTGCTGAGGGCAGCGTCCGCGTCTCTGTCAGGCTGTTGCCAGAGAGGCACCCCGGGGGCCACTGACAGAGCTTTCACCGGGGCAGCTGCCTGTGGAGCCTGGGCCCTGGCACAGGCCCAGGAGGCCGGGGAGGGGCTGGGGCCCCTGTCTGCTGCCCTGGGCCAGGGCCCTGGAGGAGGCCTCGGGTCCCCCAAGTTCTGCAGAGCACCAAGCACAGGACACTGAAGGTGCAGGGTCCCAAGGCTGAAGGTGAAGGAAAGGCGTCTTAGTTACTTTTTACTCGTTGCTGGGACAAATACCTGACACTCCAAATGAAGGAAGGAAAGGTTTATGTAGCTCACAGTTGCTGGAGGTTTCAGTCCATATTCAGCTGGCCCAAGGCTGAGTGGAACAGGGCAAAGAGCATCCAGTTCATGGCGGTGGAACAGCAACAATCACGACAGAGGCAACCAACCAACCAGGGTGCAGAGAGCAACAGCCTGAGTCTGTCTCTCTGTCTCCCTTCATATTACATTCAAGCTCTCTGTCTCAACTTTATCTGCCTTAGGCCACGCTCATAGTCCCAGAAGGACTCAGACCCATAATCCCATTCTTGTACTAAAACACATAATCCCAGTGGATCAAGAGTCAAGTAATCCCAGCTGTACTCAGACCCATAGTCCCATCAATACTAAAACACATAATCCCAGAGGATCATGACTCAAATCTCAAACTCTAGAAGTCCCTGCCCCATGACTGCATGAGGCTTTGGGGGGACAACTAGACATAAACTACAACAAAAGTGATGTGCTGGGTCTTTTTTTTTTTTTTTGTATTTGGGTCTCATTACACAGCTCGAACTCAGAGCAGTCCTCCTGTTTTCAGCCTCCACAGTGCTGGGATTACAGGCTTGTGCCACTATGTCCGGTCTTGGCTCTCCCAGGGGTGTGGCTAGTGCGGCATGTGGTGCTGGGAATTGAGTCCAGCTCTCTGTGCTTCACTACGCAGGCGCTTAGTCCACTGAGCTATCTCGCCAGCCCCAGCGGCGGAGTCTTTGTATGGGAGATGATGGGTCAGGAGCAAGAATGTTCAGCTCGGAACAGACTCGACTCCGACCCTGGCTTTGCCGACCGAGCTCCAGTCCTAGTGTCATGGGTGAAACCTTAGTCTTCTGTCATAGGTTAAGTCCTGGTCCTGGCTGAACCTCGGATCTCGGATCTTGGCATCATACACCATGTTGTATCTTACAGTCAGATGGAGCCCCAAACCCAGTGTCATAGGCTGAACCCTAATCCCGGAGTCATAGCAGCTCCCTGCCTGGGGCCACACACTGAACCTCAACGCTCGTCACAAACTGAGCGCCAGTCCCAGGGCTGCAGACGGGGGCTTCATCAGTGGTCAGCCGCAGCTGTCCTAAGCAGGTGCTCAGCGCGGCCACCGACCTCAGCCATGAGTCTTTCTGTCTCTGCCCGCTGCCCTGGACCTGGTACCTCTTCCTGGAATCATAGCGTATTGGTCACTCTCCCTGCATGGGTCCCTCACACGATGGCCTGCAGTCCCCTGAGAATGGCATTCTGCTTTGTTTATTTGTTAGTTTCAGATGGGGACTTGTAATGTAGCTCAGGCTGGTCTCCAGCTCCACAGCCTCCTGCCTCAGCCTCCAGGGTGCTGGGATTACAGCATGGCACCACTATGTCTGGCTTAGCGTGACACTCAAAAACCCTTTGCACCCCCAGGCCTGCTGTGCCGGCCCTGCCCCTGGGGTGTGCTGAGACAGCAATTGAGCTTGGGCACGGTGGCACATGCCTGTAATCCCAGCTCTTGGGAGGCTGTAAACAGGCGGATCATGACAAGTCCAATCTCATAGCAGACCCTGTAGACCCTTCCTTAAAATACAAAAACAAACGAACCTTCTGCAAGGGCTGGCCAGATAGCTTATTGGACTAAAGCAATTGCTAAGGCAAAACACAGTGACTGGTGTTTGATCCCCAGCTCTATATGCCATGCCGGCCCCACCCCCAGAGCACGCTGAGCCAGTGACTGAGACTGGGCCTGGTGGCTCAAGCCTATAATCCCAGCACCCTGGAGGCTGAGGCAGGAGGCCGTGGAAGTGAAGACCAGCCTGAGCAATATTGCAAGTCCCTGTCTGAAGACAGGAGAATCACTGTGAGTCTGATCTGTGCAGTGAGACCCTGTAGACCCCATACTAGTGATTGATTTATTTACTTATCTGTTTATTTTTTTGTGGAACCGGGGATTGAACTCAGGCCCTTGCGCTCGCTAGGGAAGCGCTTATTCTACTGAGCTATCTCCCCAGACCGATCCTGTACTAAATACACGAGAAAGCAAAAGGAAACCTTGCAGCCAGCCTCTCATTCCCACATGTCTCGGTGCCACCCCCACCGGCCTTCCTAATCTTCCAGTCCAGCGGCAGAGGGCTGGGTTGGCCTCTCGGCAGCTTTCACAGGAGGATTTAGATGTTCCTGGCCTCTTGATCTATGCCCTGTTGTGTTGTCATTATTTCACTTTTGCTTTTCCATGGCCTGTGGTCAAAGCCCAGTAGCTCCCTACTGGGCTTTATAAATAAAGTTTTATTGGCGCACAGCTAGGCCCATTCACCTGTGTCTCACCTGTGGCCTCCGCTGCACTACAACTGCACAGCGCAGCAGCTGCAGCAGAGATCCCATGGCCTGCAAAGCTAACCACACTGACAGCACTCTCAGCCTTCTATGGAAAGAGCGTGCTCATCTCAGCTCCAGAGCAGGAGGCCAGCGAGGGCGGGGCCTGGATCTCATCCGCTTTTACATGGCCAGGGGCCAAGGAGGAAGATCTCACATGCATCGTACACTTCCTGTGTGCCCAGCGTGGTCCTGAGCTCCCCCTGGGCTTCTCATTTCCTCTCCTTACAATCTCTGCAAAGTCCTCATTTTCTACAGGGGGAAACAGGGGCTTAGAGAGGGACACCAGTTTTACCAATGTCACACCAGCCTGGCACGAGGGAGTTGGGATTTGAAATTTGAAGTGGGGTGTTCCTGAGATCAGAAGAGCAGGTCACAATCACCAGGCTATCCTGCGCTGTGCTGGATTTAGCATAGTTGATGGCCACATTGCTTGTTGATGAATGATAGGTGGACAAATGGATGGATGGATGGATGAGTGGATGGATGAGTGGATGGATGGAAGAGTGAATGGATGGATGGATGAGTGGATGGATAGATGGGATGGATAGATGGATGAGTGGATAGATGGATGAGTGGATGGATGGATAGATGAGTGGATGGATGGGTGGGTGAGTGGATGGATGGAAGAATTGATGGATAATCGGTTAAACGGTTGTCTAGTTGTCTGGATAGATGGAATATTGGTTGGTGGTTGGCTGGATGGATAGGTGAATGGTTAGATGGATGTGTGGGTGGGTGGACAGTTAACTGACTGGCCATCTAGATGAATTATTGGTTGGTTGGTGAGTTGAGTAGATGGATTGAGGATTAAATGGATGAATGAATGGATGGTTGGATAGTTAACTGGCTAGCTGACCAGTTGACTGCTGAATGGGGGGATGGATGGTTGGGTGGGTGGTTAGACATGTGGAGGGGCAGCTAGATAGTTAGCCGAGTGGATATCTGTCTGCCTATTATGGGTTGGCTGGTGAGTGGGGTAGGCAGGTGGGTGAATTCTTGGGTGGATGGAGAGGTGCACGGTGGGTAGTCAGCTATGGAGGGGCTGAACAGTGGTTGCTGGCAGGAAGGCTGACGTGCAAATAGCTGGAGGAGGGGGAGTGCTAGGACGGTGCCCAGAGGCACTGATGCATGGCATTCAGGGGACAACACTGAGGGGGAAGTGGCAGGAGTTGTAGGAGGAGGAGAAGCAGAATGGGGCCAGAGAAGCCAGACAGGAAGGAAACCCCGGTAAGACAGGAGCACGCTCCTCCATGCACTTGCTGGGGGATGAATGAAGCTACGTGGCCAGCGCGGGCAGCAGGAACTGCCGAGGCACAGGCAGGCCCTGTCTTTCTCTTCGAAGGTGTTGTCCACTGCCTCCCGCCCAGCTCCACCGCTTCCCTGGGAAGTCGGTGGTGCCAGGCAGCCAACTACAGAGCTTTGGAGAGGCACGGGCAGCAGGACACCGTTCTCCCGTTCTCTGGCCCAAGTCCTGAGGGATCACTTCCAGTGCCACCCGGGGCCATAAAGCTAGAGCGGGGGTGGGCCCAGCGGGGTGGCCCCCTGCCCTTCACGGAGCTGGCCAGCAGCCTGGGTCATGTTCAGCAGCCTCTTCTTCTACCAGCCATAAAAGGGTACAAGGGTCACTGCAGGTCCCCACGGCAAACTCCCATCCTGCCGGCCGGAACATCACAGCCACAACCTGCCCGAGCGGAACCAGAAGCCAACCTTCACAGGACCCAGGCCACGTAGCCGAATTCTGCCCACTCGGGCTGCCCACGTTGGCAGCCTCGCTCACCTGACAGAATTCACCCCCAAGGCAGCCCTGGAATATCCGGGCCTTCAGACACCAGCTCCTGCGGTGCATGCCCGCTGTGTGACCTTCAGCAAGTCGCCCAACCTCTGTGAGGCCAGTGTCACAAAGGCTCTGCACGGCAACAGCCTCTACCATTCAAATGACCCTGCAATGGCGTCCCAGGTCCCAGGCCACCTGACTGATCTGTCGTCTTGGAAACCCATACTACTCGGAACAAGCCTGGCTCACACAGCCACACTGGCCAGGATGGCTTGCGGCTGAGCGATGCAGCTGGCCTGACCAGGCAGGGGGGTCCTTAGCTGGGTGGGAGGTGCCGGAAGGGAAGAAAGTTAGGAGGTGGCGGAGTGTGGCTGGCTTTTACCACACTGTTCCCCCCAGCGTCCTACGGACCCAGATGCCAGCTGGCTCCTGACGAGAACCAACGTCCTCTGCGATTCGGGAAGGAGTATGGGCTCTTTTTCCCCCAGAAAGGGTTCACTGGGTCTCATGGATAGAACACAGGGCTGCTGCAGACCTTGCAGATGTAAACTGAGGTCCCAGGACCCTGGAGGGGTTGGGCACCAGGCGGGGCGTGCACTCATGTGCCCTAG
Source organism: Capromys pilorides (assembly GCA_004027915.1). Taxonomy (NCBI): domain Eukaryota; kingdom Metazoa; phylum Chordata; class Mammalia; order Rodentia; family Capromyidae; genus Capromys; species Capromys pilorides. The sequence goes on from PVKN010001487.1 coordinate 29,112, forward strand.
GGAGGTGCTCCTCTAGGGGTGGCCGCGCTGACTCCAGCTCTGCCACGCTGGGCCTCCTGCCCTGCGCGGCAGGTCCAGGAGCCAAGAGCACCAGGGACACCCGTCCCATCACCACGCCGCCTCTCAGGACCGGTGGCAGAGTGGGGAGACGGGCTGACACCTCTTGGCAGGAGGGCCTGGGAAGATGTCCACTGGGACGTAAGAGGCCCACAGCAGAGTCTGTGGCCAGGCCAAGTGGAGGCTCTGGGGGCTGGGGGGCTGTGGATGGGCTCTCCCTGGGTCAAAGTGCCCGCCAGCCACGGCCCCCCACTCACCTCGCTTGAAGGCCCAGCGCTTCAGCCAGCGCTTGGAGAAAGCCGGCCAGGAGTGGTTGAGCGCAGAAGCCGCCATAGGGCCTCGTGTCTGAGGGTGATGAGTTGGGAGCAGGAGCCGGCCGGCTGTGAGGCCCTGCCAGGACCCACTGCCAGCGAGAGAGGCGGAGACTGCAGCCAGAGGCTGCCAGACACATCAGCTGATGGAGCTGGGGCCGGGAGGAGGGCTTGGGTTCCCGCTGGGGACCCGGTGCCCCGAAGGAGCCCAGGCACTTAGCACCCTCCCCCCCACCCCAGGCCTTTCATCCTGGGTGCACAAGCGCAGCCTGGGTTTGCATGAGTGCGTGTATGTGTGTGTGCGGGCACGCACACGCGTGCTTGTGCACCATTGTCTCTGTGCATTTGACAGTGCATCGGTGTTCAGCATATAGAGCATATATTTTCAGGTTTGTGAGTGTGTGTTTAAGTAAAATCTTTACACACTCGGTGTCGTGCTGTGTTCCTGTCATCCCAGCCCTTGGGAGGCTGAGGCAGGAGGATCACCATAGGTTGGAGCCACTCTGGGCTACACAGTGAGTTCAAAGCCAGCCTGAGCTACAAAGTGAGACACCTCTCTGTCTGTCTGTCTCACGCATGTGCACACACACAGGGTAAGTCTTGAGCGTGTCAACTTGTCTTAGGGGAGGTGTACTTGAGTGTCTAGATTTGTTTTTCTGCATTGCTAGAGACAGAACCCCAGACTCCATGTGTCCCAGGCAAGGGCTCCATCATGGAGTTACAACACCACTTTTTAATTTCTTTTTGAGACAATATCTCACTGTGTGGTCTAGGCTGATGCTGAACTTGTGATCCTCCTGCCTCGACTTCTCAAGTAGCTGGCATTATGGTTGTGTGCCACATGCCTGGCTTCTAGGTGGCTTGGAAAGTCTAATGCTGTGTGTGTGTGTGTGTGTGTATGCACCTATGCAGAGTGTGCACATGTGGGACCCGGTGCTCTTGCAGACATGTGCAGCCCCTTGCTTGCAGGGCCTGAACCCCTCTCTCCACTCTGCCTCCCTCAAAATCCCCACTTTCCTTCCACTGCGGCAAAGGGCTGAGGACGCACATAGGCGTCCCTGGAAGGGCAAAATTGCTCTACCACGGGGTTAACTCGCTCGCTGAGTTCATCGAATGCGGTACTGAAAGTGAAAACCAGAGTGACTGGGCCCAGTTTTCCTCCACCCTCAGAGAAGGAAAAATCGGTTACGGAGTCGTGAGCAGGGTCCACCTATAATTCTCTGTCTGGCCCCATCTCTCAGACCCAGAGTCCTGCCCTGACTCCCTGAGGTTCAGGGCGCACCCTGCCCCACTCCGCAGCTCCTGGGTTCTCCTGTTTCTGACCTGGTCTGGCCAGCGCCGGTTCCAAGACAGCCTTGGGAATTGAACTCACAACCTGGGGTTTGCCATGCAGGCGCTGTGCCGCTGAGCTATGCTCCCCAGGCCCTGTTGCTTATCTTTTAAGGGCGGGCATCTCTTCTGTGCCCTACCGCTGCTAAAACTTCGCCCTCCTCAAACAGGAGCCAAACTCAAGCAACCTCCGCGGAGAGGCTGCGCCCCCTGCTGGGCGATCAGGTTTGGAAGGAGCAGGACACAGCCGAGGTTCCTCATCCCGGGAACTTTGCTGTAGACCCGGAGCGCGTCTCAGAATCTCAGATGCCCCTAGGCTGTGCAGACCACGGTCCCTCTGCACTCACACTCCGCCGATCAACCTCCGTTTATAAAGCAGGCATGTGCCTGCCTGGCAAGTGCAAGGTCCTGAGTTCGATCCCCGGTTCCGCAAAAATAAGTAAATACATAAATAAATTAATTAGCTAATGTAAAAAAATAAGGCAGGCACGATCTGAGATTGGCTGACTGGTGGATGCCTCAGAATGGTGATCACAAGAGGCCACCGAAAGCGGAGGGAATCTCTGACCATATTTTAGGACGTGTAATCATTTGAGGCCTCAGTTGACGCCAGGTAAGTGAAACCATGGAAAGGGACACCTTGGATGTGCATGAGAGCGTGATGTGTGTGTGTGTGTGTGTGTGTGTGTGTGTGTGTGTGCGCGGCTGGCTTACGATCAGGAACCCCTGCAGTGTCTGCCTGGGGTAGGCACCGAAAGTTCCCGAGGCGCACATGTGTGGCATAGGGTGGGTGGCTCAGGAAGGAAGCGTGTAAGAGTCGAGCACAAAGGACAAGGGGAGGCTGGCAGCGTATGGGGGAGCCGCTGGCGCTGCCGGGCACCCAAAAGTCTCGCACGTGTGACCTCAGGATGACCTCTACTGAGGGACAGGCACGGGTGCCCAGGGAAGTCAACCATCCCCAGCCACACGGGGAGGGGAGCTGCGATTCGAACCCACTCTGGCCTGACACAGCCATGGCATCGTTCACAACATCGAGACGGATCTGAGCACACGGCAGGACTCAGATAGGCTGGAAGACGGGACGGGTCAAAGAGGAGAGGAGGAAAATCGCAAGTATGAGACAATGTGCGTGCGTGTGTGCGTGCGTGCGTGCATGCGTGCGTGTGTGTGTGTGTGCGTGTGTGTGCGCAGCTGCATCTTCAGGGCACAAATCTGCTTGAGGTTACAAAGTCATTTTCCTTTCCAGGAGACTTGCTAGAAATTTCTAAGGGCCTCCAAGACACAGCACAGCAGGCCTGAGTCGGGCTCACGCCCCTCACCCACCAGCTGTGCTCGTGGGGACATACCCGTCCCGAGTGCTTACGCAGACCGAGGCCAGCTGACCCTCACACACACCCGCGCTTCCATCCTCACCAGGCCCAGCACCTAGCAAACTTGACAGACACCAAGGATGTGCCTTCCACGCCCATCTTAGGGGTACCCTAAAACCACAGAACCCCCCACCTCTGAGAAGGAGGCTGGATGCGGTGGTGAACACCTGTCCTTCCAGCACCCTGGGAGCCTGAGGCAGGAGGATCACGAGTTCAAGCCCAGCCTGGGCAACTTAGACCCTTAGAGAGACTCTGTCTCAAAAAATAAATTAAGAACAAACAAGCAAAAAATTAAGAAGAATTAGGGATGCCACTCAAACCTTGGTACCTAAACAAACAAGCCAACAAACCAAAAAGCCTCAAGCGTGGACCTTGAGCTGCCGCCTGTCCCTAGGGCCGTCCTCTGGGGCTCCACCTGTGACCTGTGGGTGCTGCCTAATGAGCCCTCCAAGTCTTTTCTGTGACCTAAGTCATGGGACCCACAGCCTGCCCTGTGGGTGGGGTGCGCTGGCGCAACCAGGCAGGGGGCGACATGAGAGAACTCAGGCTGGACAGTCTGTGGGGCCCTCAAGCCTGTGTGGACAGGTGGCCTCCTCCTCCAGGAGGCCACCCCAGCAGGCCCCAGAGGCAGTGAAGGTGCTCACGTGGCAGATGGCTGCGACAACCCTCCCCCGACCCTCTTTGGACGCCAAGACGCGGCCTGGGCCCGTCCGTCCACTGAGAGAGACCTCCGACCTATTTCCAGGCTGGCTCTCCCCTTCCTCCATTCCTGACATCATCTCCAAAATTCCCCTGCTGGGACCCCAGGGGGCCCCGAGGCCTTCCAGCTACTGGAAGAGGGGATGGTGGTGGTGGGGTGTCATGGAGGAAGTACAGATTGGGTGTGCCTGGCACAAACCACAGGCCTCCTCCCTCCTCCTCTTGCCCCACCCAGCAGCAGGGGTGGGGGAGCGCCCCAATGTGGCCCTGCCTGGAGGGCCCCCAAATGGGTGGCCAGCAGGCCAGAGGTGGGTTCCTTAGGGGACCTAGGAAGCCTGGGTCGCTAGCCAAAGCCTTCAAAGTGGGGGTTTGTTTTGCAAGCTGAGTCCCCCAGCTGCACCCTTAGGGGCCTGTTTTGGGGAGATGGGCTGGGGGAGGGAGTCGTCTGGAGATTTCCGCGGGTGGCTCAGCCCCCCCCACCAGCGAGTCTCGTTCCTGGCCCTATGGCTGCAAAGGGCTCCACCCTCCGCTATTCCTGGGGTTCCTCAGAGACCTTAGCACCCCAGCCTCATCTTGGTGGAACAGATGTGGGCCAGAGCGCCTCTTCTGCCTGCCCCTGAGCGCCTCAGTATCTGCTGTCCCCATACGGCTCCCTCTGTCCCATGGGCGTCCGGCCCCGCTCTGGGATGCACACTCACCACATGGCGCCTGGTCCGCAGTGGAGTCACCCCATGATCCTCGGCCTGGATTCCCTGGAGGCCCAAGGCAGCACCGGCCTCCACAGCCTGGTGTAACCACAGCGTGACCCAGCTCTGCCCCCACTTCCTCTTCCTCAACCGCCTCCTCCCAGCCGGCCGTGGGTGGGCAGATGCAGGGGTCTGAGGGAAGCGTGGAAGATGGGCACAAAGAACAGATCAGGGGTCCCGGTGCATCCCACAGGCCTGTGGGTGCCTGCATCCTCAGAAGGAGGAGTGGGGTGCTGAGGGGGAGGGGCAGCACCCCAACCCCACCCCAACAGCTTCCTGCGGAACCAACCGCCCCAGAGGGCCAGGGCAGGGGTGCACAGAGTTGGTGTCTGAAGACATATGCGGGGCCCAGGAGCTGGTCTGAAGGGTGCGCTGCGAAGTGGATGCCAGCGCCCGACACGGGGCCGCTCGCCAGAGAGCAAGGGGTGGATGCTTGCTACACACTGGCTGGGCAGGGGCCTGGGTTTGATCCTCAGTCCCACATGCAGCACCGGACCTGCCCCCCCACCCAGCCTTGGACCGATTAGGGGCGTGTTGGTGCACCTGTAATCCCAGCGCTGGGGAGGGTGAAAACAGGAGGCTCTCCACGAGTCCAGGCTGCGTAGTGGACCCTGACACACACACACACACACACACACACACACACACACACACACGTTCAAATGATAGATGGTCGTTGCAGGGGTTTGACTTCGACAACGTGAGCCACCGCCTAATGATTTGCCAGTGTTCTTCCGTCATCCGTGCTTCTGAGGGGGCACGTGTCTGCGGAATCTGGGCGGCCGAGACACGGGGTCGCCAAGAGCCAGTGTCAGGGGCAACGCAGGCTCCCGCCGCACCTGGAGCCTGCGCACAGTCGCTTGGAGCTGCGCACATGCGCACACAGGCACGGAGGACCCGCGGATGGCCACGCCGCCGGGCACCTGCGCCCCACTCAGACACAGGGCTCTGCGGGTGTGTGGCGGTGGGGAGTTACGAGGACACAGTGGGGGACAGTCACACAAGAAGACAGAGGTGTGTGTGGATGGGCACGCCCCATTTGCCACGCACACACATCCCCCCAAGTGCTGTGGACGCCCATGTGGCCTCACGAGGGCAGCCACAGGGAGGCTGGGACGCCTCAGGCACCGACAACACCCCCGGTGACATCGACCCCCACCCTTGTCACATGACTTCCTCTGTCCCAACCCTCTGTCCTGGAAGCCCCTCTTCTCGCTCTGGGACTCAGAATTCCAAACTGGTCCCTGGGGACAAGTGGGACCACGCACGCGGCCCGAGCACGCTCTGGACACCAGCACACGCGGATGCGCTGGCCCCGCACCCACAGCCGCTGCAGCCCCCCGACCGGCTCCTTCTTGCAGCTGCGGCGCACGCGCGTCCATTGCCCGCTGCATGCCGGGTCCCAAGGGAGAACCGGAAGCAGGCCGGGGGGGTGACTTCGGGTGGTGCGAAGTTGCTGTGACAGGAACTAGAGGCGTGAAGTGTCACCAGCGGGGTGGGGGAGGCAGGTGCTTCACAGGGAGGTCCGGGAGCTCATAGCGCGGCAGGAGGTGGCAGGCCGAGGCTGGGCCCGAGGGGTCCGGGAGCCGGGCCCGCCTGCAGGCGCCCTGCACACCTCCTGCCTGGTATTTGCCCTACAGCCCCCGGGCCTGATGTCTCCCCTGCCTCCTTAGGGTGCATCCAGACTCCCGCCCCCGCCTGCGTGCCCTTCCGCCCGCCCTGCCAGATGGACAGGACCTGTAGTGCTCCACCTCACGCCTGCGCACACCTGCCATGCCAGCTCTCCGGGAGGCTGAGGCAGGAGGGTCACCAGTTCAAGTCCAGCTTTCTGGGCAACTTAGGAGTAACTTAGGAAGACCGTCTCAAAGTTAAAAACAAATTACAAAGTGCTCAGCGAGCAGGCCCTGGGTGCCATCCTGAAAGCAGGGGAAGCGTGTTATCTTAGCTCTGCCGACGGCCACGGTTCAGAAGCCTTCAGAAGCGCACGCGCAGGGCCATGAGGCCGCCCACACCATGCCGCTGCAGAACTTTCTCCTTTCCTGCAGCAGCACCTCTGTCCCCAGTAAACAGGAACTCCCTCGGGCCCGGCCCCGCCCTACTTCCTCTCTTGGGACCTGGGGTCTCCAGGGAGCCCCTGGGAGCAGTCACGCGGTGTGCATGCTTTAGTGCTTGGTTGTCCCCATGCACCCTGGGTCTGCAAGGAGCATCTGGCCGCAGCAGGCAGACTTCACTTGCCTTTTGGTCCCCGAATAATATTCCACGGGAAGGGTAGACCACGCTTCAGGGACGCGTTCATCTGTCCCTGGACCGCGGGGTTGTTACTGTTCTTTGCCTGCTGCGAAAGCTGCAGCTCAGCACGTGCGCACAAGCGTCGGAGTCCCTGCGGTCAACTTTCGCGGAGTTTCAAGCCAAGGACAATAAACGCTTCCTGCTTTTACAAGAGTTGGAAGTGGTTTTTTTCTGCAAGCTGTAGGTGCTATCAGCTGCGGAGCCACCAGAGGGCAGCACATTCCCGCGGCTTCTCCCCAAACCAGACTCAACCCGCAGGGAAAAAATGGAGGGAAGCAGCGGGCTTTACAGCGAAACTTGGGGTTTGAGACCCACCCCTTCTTGTTCCTCTTTTGACAGAACTGTGGTAGACTGAAGTCTTTCGTGTTGGGGGAAAAGGCGGGGATTTCCAGATGGGTTACACATAAAATATAAAAAATCCGTACAGATCTTAGAAGGAATTCGCAAGGCTCCATTTACAACTTAGAATTTACATATAGATGTAAAATATATCTATATATCTGTATCTATTAAATACTAAGATGGGATTTTGACCCGATTTACAGGTGTGTATCTGGTAATCTCTGGTAATCTGAGCAACTAATTTGAAGACAACCATATGCAACATAACAACCATTGTTCAATTCCTATCATGTTACTTAGAGAAATTCTATATCCTTTATTACTTTTTTGTGTGTTTTAGGGAAGGGTCCACAGGGTGTTCAGGGTCTCATCACTAGATCGGAGTCCTAGTGATCCGCCTGTTTACAGCCTCCCAAGCACTGGAATTACAGGCACGGGCCACCACACCCAGTCTCAATCCCCATCTCAGTGTTCAGGGAGAGGGGGCACGGGGCCGGCAGGGCGCACGAGGGATTGAACCCCTGGCTGCTGTGTTGGCCTAAGCAGGCGCTTTGATCTGCTGAGCTATTTGGCGGGCCCTTCGACATCAGCTTAAACACTCACTCTCCCTAGGGTAAGAACCCAAAAGGTGTAATAGATACAGTAAAGTGGAAAGAAACTAAACTTAAGGATTAAGAGTGAAGATGAGAGAAAGGAGAAAAGATAGGAAAAAAAGGTAAGGGGCTCACGGCCAGCCTGAACTGCAGAGCGAGATCCTGTCTCAAAAAGACAAAAAAAAAAAAAAAAAAAAAAAAAAAAAAAAAAAAAAAAAAAAAAAAAAAAAAAAAAAAAAAAAAAAAAAAAAAAAAAAAAAAAAAAAAAAAAAAAAAAAAAAAAAAAAAAAAAAAAAAAAAAAAGAATAAATGAATGAATGAATAATAAATGATTAAACAAAAATGAAAGCAGATTGATTTCATTGCCCCTCTGCCCACCCAATTCCCTGGGACCCTTCTGGAGGGCTCCTCTCTCCAGATCCTGGGAGCCACGGGTTTCACAATTTGTCCACATTTTCCAGTATTTTCAGAGTTGAGCAAAACTTTCTGAACCATTGTTATGCAAAAAATATATTTAAAAAAGGATTTTTTTGGGAGGAGGGGGGCTGGCTCAGGCTGCCTTCAGGGCAAGTCGGGTAAGGCTTATGGAGCTGGGGATTGAATCCTGGTCCCCTGCACCTGACTCCATTTGCCTGAGCCCCCATGAAATATGTAAAAAGAAAGGGACTAATCATGTAAAAAGTGATTAACACCTGGCCGGGCGTGTAATCCCAGCACTTGGGAGGCTGAGGCAGGAGGATTGGTGCGAGTTTGAGACCAGCCTGGGCTACAAAAGTGAGCTCAAGGTCAACCTGAACTGCATAGCGAAGCCCTGTCTCAAAAAAGACCAAAAAAAAAGATAACACCCGCTGCTGGTAGTCATGTAGGTCAGAGGGTGTTGGCACCTAATGTCCCGTGACAGTTCAAGCTGGCTGTGAATTCACCAGCTAGCCCATGCCGGCCTTGGGCTCCAAGTGCCCCTCCTGAGTGCTGGGATCACAGGTGTGCATCACCATACCCAGCTTCAAGGTTTTTTTCAGTGCCAGGGATCAAGCTCAGGACCTTACGCTTACCAGGCAAGCCCTTACTCCACAGAGCTATCTCTCGGCCTCTAAAAGGTGAGAAATGCTTTTGTTTTGTTTTGTTTTTTTTTTGGCTGGCTCAGGCTGCTTTAAGGGTGGGTATGGGGATCAAACCTCTGTCCCCTGTGCCTGACCGGGATTGCTCGCACAGGCGCCTAAACCACTCAGCTAAGCCAAAAGCCCCCTCAAGTTTTATTTTCTATCCATGCATGCCTGGCGCGCCTGTTCCACGCATGCAGGCAGCTGGTCCGTGGACACCCCAACACCTTCATCTCTCTTCCATTTCCTTTCCCTGTCCTCTCTCCCTCTTCCTCCAACTCTTGGTTCCCTTTTCTTTTCAAAGATCGAGCTCCATATTTCTTGTTACCCATCTTTAAAGTGCTTTTTTCACACGAGAGAAAGCGTGACACCGAAGCCCCCAAGTCTGATTCACGTTAGTTGACATCGTGGTGCCCTGTCCCAGCCGTTTTCCTACAAGTGACTAAAATTTGTCTTCTTCACGGCAGAGTCGTGCTCCACTGTACGCACATCCGTCCATCTGTGGATGGGTGCACGGGGCGCTCCAAGAGCTGCTGTCGGCTGCGCCGCTGCGAGCCCGGGTGTGCGCGCAGAGCTGCGACAGTACGATGTCTTCCTCTTTTGGGAAGAGGCCCAGGAGGGCGAATGGCTGAGTCCAACCCAACCTCTACTTTCCGCTTCCTGAGAAATCTCTGCCGGCGCTGACCTCCTCGGTGGTCACACCCACCAGCCGTCGACAGTGGTGAGGGCGCCCCCCACAACAGCACCTGTTGGCGGCTGGCTTCTTGGTGATTTTGTCTCTCTTTCCGAGGTGACACAGAATCTCACTGCTGTTTTAATTTGTACATCTGAAATGGTCAGTGTTATTGGGCATTTCTTCTGTGTTTATTGCCCATGTATGCTTTGTCGGTGAACTATCTGTTTGTTTCACTTTTTTTTTTTTTTTAGAGGAGGGAATTTTTTAAATTTTTATTATTATTTTTTTTAATATTAAGGCTGGCTCAGCCTGCCCTGGGGGTGGGGCTGGAGTGGCATGTGGTGCCCGGGATCGAACTGAGGTCCCTGCCGTTGCCTAAGCTTGCCTAAGCAAGGCTTTAGACTGCTGAGCTATCTCACCGGCCCTGTTCCTTTCACTTGTGAATGGCTTTTTTTTTTTAAACGTATTTGGCTGTTACAGGGTCTCACTACACAGCTCAGACTTGTAGTGATCCTCCTGTTTTCAGCCTCCCCAGTGCTGGGATTACAGGCATATGCCACTGTACCTGGATTCTGTGACCGGCTCAGCCCGCCCTGGGGGCGGGGGTAGCATGTGGTGCCAGGGATTGAACCTGGGTCCCTGGGCTTCGCCTAAGCAGGTGCTTTAGTTCTCTGAGCTGTCTCACAGTCCCTTGTTCCTTTCACTTGCTCATGTTTTGTTTGGGTCTTTTCTATGGAGGTGTCATGTGTATGTCCACGTCTATGTATCTATATCTATCTGTATCTTATGCTTTCTTTCTTTATGTATGTGGTACAGGGTCTCCCTACATAGCTCAGGCTCCTAGCGATCCTCTTGTCTCAGTCTCCCCAGCGCTGGGATGATAGGCATGCACCACCAGGCCTGGTTTTGGTGGCCGGCATGGCAGGCGGTACTGGGGATCAAACCCAGGTCCTTGTGCTTGCCAGGCAGGTGCCTAGACCACTGAGCTATCTCCCCAGCCCCTGTGTTCCTTATGGATAGTGCCCAGCTGTTATCCTGGCACACAGGAGGCTGAGGCAGGAGGGTCGGAACCAGTTCAAGGCCAGCCTGGGCTACAAGTGAGTCCAAGGCCAGCCTGAACTGCACAGTGAGACTCAGCCTCAACAACAAGCAAACAAGTAGGACACTATCTTGCCGTGGTAGTAAACAGATCCATGTAGTCAGCAGCCATCATTTTTCTTTTCTTTTTATTCTTTTACAAAGGAGCGAAACTCACACACCTGTGGACCCAGGCATGCGGCTGCCTCACAAAACCTAGGTGTCTTAGTTACTTTTTACTCGTTGGGACGTTAGTGCCAGGACAAATACCTGACACTCAAGATGAAAGAAGGAAAGGTTTATGTAGCTCACAGTTGCTGGAGGTTTCAGTCCATATTCAGCTGGCCCTAGGCTGAGTGGAACAGTGCAGAGAGCATCCAGTGCATGGCGGCGGAACAGCAACAACATGACAACAGAGGCAGCCGACCAACTGGGGCGCAGAGAGGGAGTCTGTCTCTCTGTCTCTTTATATCACATTCAGGCTCTCTGCCTCAGCCTATCTGCTGTAGGCTACACCCATAATCCCAGAAGGACTCAGACTCATAATCCCATTAGCACTAAAACACCTAATCCCAGTGAATCATGTGTCAAGTCTCAAACCCTAGAAGCCCCTGCCCCATGATTGCATGAGGCTTTGCGGGGGACAACTAGACACAAACCATAACACTAGGAAACCAGATATACGTTTTATTTAGTACAAGCGTCCACTGGTCCAGGCACCCGTTGTGATAAACCTAGCACCCTAGTGGCTGCATTCTCACCTCAGTGGGCAGCACAGGGCCGGGTGCGGCCCGTCCTCTGACACTCCTGGCCAAGGGCATCTGTGAGGGGGCATCTGTGCTCTTGCTGGGGCAGGTCAGTCTCACGGGCACCGGGGTGGAGTGTTGCGACATTCTGACCCCCTCGTCTGAAGAAGGCAGACCTTCTGGGGCTGTCCTCCCCGCCAAGCCTGTGTGGAGAGGCCCTGTGAGCTGCGCCAGCTGAGGTGGCTGCGGCCCGTGGCCCGGTCCTGCAGGCCCTGCCAGTCTCTCTCAGGCTCGGGACCTGAGGAGCGGGGGCAGCAGAGCTCTCTCTCTGCATATACAGGAGACCTCAGGGGTCACGCCATCTCTGCATTGCATTTCCAGAGGGGACAGGGTCTTGCTGGGTGGCTCAAGTTGGTCTTGAACTCACTATGCAGCCCGGGCTGACTGAGCAAGGAAAGCTTGTGAGCTCCCCGACACCAGGGCTGCCCACCGAAGTGTGGCTTTCAGCTCCTAGACCCCACTCTCTCTCTCTCTCTTTGTATTTTAGGGAAAGGTCTACAGGTTGTTCAGGGTCTCACTACTAGATCGGACTCCTGGTCATCCACCTGTTACAGCCTCCCAAGAGCTGGGATTACAGGTGTGCGCCACCACGCCCAGTTTCAATTGCCATCTTAGCTCGATCCAGGGGCAGTGTCTTAGTTACTTTTTACTCGTTGTTGGGACAAATACCCCACACTCAAAATGAAGGAAGAAAAGGTTTATTTAGCTCACAGTTTGTGGAGGTTTCAGTTCATACTCCACTGGCTGCAGAGCTCCTCCAAAGAGGAGGACTTCTCCCAGGAAGTCGGGCAGGGCAAGGCAGGGCAGGGCCAGGCAGGAGGCAGCCAGGCAGCGCCGGCCTGGGCTGATCCCACAAAGTCTTCCTCGGCTCTTTTTATCCACTTTTTGTGCTGAGTGACTCTGGGGTGGCCCTCCTGGCCCTAGGGTGGAACCAATCACACCCCAGGGCAGGCCCTCCGCATCCTGCAGGATGGGGCCCCCAGAGCCCTGAATGAGCAGAGCCCATCCAGCCAAGCTTCCTCAAGTTGACACCCCATATCAACTACCACAGGCAGGGCTGTCATGAAGGCCCCAGGATCAAACTCTTGGCCTCTGCTTAATCCGCTGAGCTATTTGGCTGGCCCTGGAGATTTCATTTGCTTGTAATTTTTTTTTTTTTTAAGGGGGTCCTAGGGATGGAGTTCAAGGCCTTCACACTGAATTATACCTCTAATGCTTTTAATATATTTTTTGAGGCACGGTCTTGCTAAGTTTCTAAATCTCCCAAGGCTGCGTCCTTCCTGCCTCTGCTCCTCTGCCAGCGCCCCCTGGTGCCTGCAAGCCCACCTCACGTATCCCTTGCATAATTACACTGTATGTACTGCACCTGCTCCTCTGGTGAACCCTCACCCACACAGCACTGTCACCCAAACTCTACCCTTCCTCCTAGTCTGTATTTTTTCTGTTTTTTTTTTTTTTTTTTTATGGCCAGCTAAGCCTGCGCTGGGGATGGGGCTGGCGCAGCATGTGGTGCTGGGGATGGAACCGCAGTCCCTGCGGTTGCCTAAGCAGGCGCTTAGACCGCTGAGCCACCTCGCCAGTCCTGTTTTGTTTTGTTTTTGAGATAGCTCTCAGTGTGAGGTCCAGGCTGGTCTCCATCTCACAGTATGCCCCGGGCTGACCTGCAATGTGCCGCAAACCTCCTGCCTCAGCCTCCCGAGGGCTGAGGTGTGTGCCACCGCACCGGCCCTCGATTTATTCCTGTAAAATCCAGTTCTCTAGCTTCCACCCAGCTTCCATGGCTGGCTTCTGTCATTTAGCAAGAGGCTAGAAGGGTTTTGTGTGTGTGTGTGTGTGTGTGTGTGTGTGTACATGCGCACCTCTGTCCCATGAAGTTCTTGTGGGCTGAGGGCACATCCCAGCAACCCTTGGAAGGCTCAGGGTAAGTCCTCGGTGACCCCCACGGCGCTGCCAGCACTGCATTATGGAGCAGTGTTTATTGCAGGCTGTCCCTGCCAAGCCCGGGAACACCACAAGGGGACTAGGTGATGAAGGAAGCAAAAGAGGTGGCGATGGGGTCCCGGTTCCAGGCAGGCACTTGTGCCCCTGAGCTCTCTCCCCAGCCCCTGACTTTCTCTGCCTTTAAATGGTTGTTTGCTGGAGCAAGGATTTTGTCTTTCTTCAAGTGCTTGGTAAGTTGGAAGAAACTGGGGGGCAGTTCGTGTGGAGACACAGGGATGCCAAGCCATGGACATTCCAGTGTGCCAGGGCCCTGGGGCAGGACGGGATCTGGTGTGTGGGAGGAACAGCAAGGGGGTCTCCGTGGACTAATGGGGAGAAGGGGAGGAGTGGTAGCATGGGGCAGGCTGCTTGAAGGGCTTGGGCTCTGACCCCCAGGGAGGTGGGAGCCCGGGAGGTCCGTGGCCCGCGGGGGAGGCCCGTGGCCCACGGGGGAGGCTGTGAGTCAGGTGCTCACAGCGCCTCCTGGTGGTGGACGACGGACGTGTGGGGCGGTGAAAGCGGAAGCCTGCTGACCAGGGCAGAGGCGTGGGCTGGGTCCAGGCGGTGGGTGGTGGGGGCCTGGGCCAGGGGAGGCCAGGGAACCAGCAGGTGGCTGGGTTTGTGGTCCAGCTTGAAGATCGACTTTGGGAGAAGCAGCGCTCAGGAGAGTGTGAAGGGGCAGAGCGGTGGCATTTGGAAGGCGGCTGCCCCTCGAGGGCGCTGCACCCAACTATGGATCGGGCAGTGCTTGAACTCAGAGCTGCGGGTGCTGTTTCCCAAGAGGCTGTGCCTGGGGCGCGCCTGGAAGTCGCCTCCCCTCTCTCTGGCTTCCTGGCCGCCGTGCTGTGAGCCGCTCTTCTCGGCCACCGTGAAGTTTTGGCCTTGGAGCCGGCGACCGTGGCCTGAACCTGTAGACACTGTCAGTCCAAATGCACCCCTCCTTTAAGAGCAGGTGCTCTTTCTGGTGATGAGAAAGCGGCCCACGCGGTGGTCCACAATCATCGGTCCACACGACTGTCAGTGTACACGGAGCTGGGGGGAGGGGTGTGCGCCGCACACCAGGGGTGTGTGCACGCGTGCTGCATTCGTCTCTGCGTGTGCGGGAGGCGGATTGGGCGTGTGCACTCGTGCAAGCGCACCCGTGTCTGTGCACACCGGTCCCTTGCGTGCGCCCGCGGGGGGTTTCGGGGCAGGGCTGTGCCTGAGACCCCGGATGCGGTGATCACGGATTGTGGCACGTGGGTCTGACTTGAGTAGAAACCACATGGCACATGAGCTCTGGGAGCTCCGGAGAGGGGTCCGACGAGACCTGCTGTGGGTGCAGGGGGCGCCCACCATGCACTAGCAGCTTGCATGGATTCACAAGCAGAAAAGCGGGAGTCCTCGCCTTCCTTCCTTCGGGGGACTCTGTGTTCTTGGCCGTCCAGCGCATATGCTTCAGCTTCCCGACGCGGACTCGCACCCTGAACGCCGCGGGGAGCGTCGAGGTGCGCGGCCTTCTCAGCGTGGACCCTGCGCTCTCAGCCCGCGGGGCAGCTTGGATTCTCCCTTCTCTCCTCTGGCCGGCGGCCGCTGGGCCTCCTTGGACCCCGACCCTGCTGGCCTACCTCGCAGCCCGGCCTGTAATCACACATCGTTCCACGTTCGGTCTGTTCCTCTAGAGAACTCTAGCTCAGGCCGATGTACACGTAGGCATGTGCATTTGCCCTGGTGGATCTGTGTGTATTTTCATGTGTGCCCACTTGCACGTAGACAACATGAAGAGCGTGCCCTGACATGTGCCCACGTGAGCACACGCGTGTCCCCAATGTGCCCGTGTGCACACCTGCAGAGATAAGAAACTAGCATCTTAAAAAAGCGGAGAACGATAAACAAGGCTTAGGGTGGGTTGCAATCTGTTACTTGGGGATTTCAGAAAACTAGGATTTAAAAAGACAGCAATAGCTTATCCTGACTGATGCCTCTGCCCTTACTTGGGACATTGGTGGTCATCTCCTCTCCTGCCTGTAATCCTTCTATTGTATGACCTAAATAAAAAGAACATGCTTCTGAGGTTCTGGGCTCACTTCGAGAGAGACAGATCCCAGTGAGTCCTGTGAGCTACCTTCACAGGGTCTTCTCAGTGTTGTTTTTTTTGGCACCGACACACAGCCTACAACACGGACTCACATGGTGTGTCTGTGGGCATCAATGTGAGGTGCCCACGTGCTGAGCCTGGCACCGGTGTTCTCTGCACCCCACTCCTCCCAGATGTGCTCGGCCAGCCCGGGATCCCCACCCCTTGCTTCCAGCTTTGACTCTGAGCCCCTTTGCTACCTGACCCACCCGAAGCTAAATGTACCTTCTGAGAAGCAGACTGGGGAGCAGGAGGTCCCCCCCCCCCCGGCCTCTCCATCCTCCTGCAGCCCCGAGAGAGGGATCCAGAGCTTTGGCATAGGAATGGTTCTAGACAGGGGCCCTGGCTCCCAGGCGAGTGGGCGCAGGGACCACAGTAACTGGGACGTCCGAGGACAGACTCCCCCGGCCAGAGCAAGCTCCAGGACGTCCCCAGCACAGTTCTGACGGTGACAGGATGACAGTCTTTTCTTATCTGCCACTTTGCTTCCTGCAGTTGGAGTTGCCTGTGGTCACCCAAGGCCTGAAAATATCAGATAGGTAATACCAGAAACAAATACCACACGAGCCTTTGACTTACAACTTTTGTTACTGTGTATTATTAGAATTCCTCTGCGTTATCACCGGTTACTCCTGTGGCTCGTTCAGCGTGCAGAATTTGGGTACTGTGTGTATCATTACAGTTTAGATTGAGAAACCACCCCCCCAGGCTCCCCTCGTGTTTTGGGGGCAGTGAATGAATCAAGAGGTGTCTCAGTGAACTGCTGAATGTGTTACTTTAAAGTGGGGCTTGGTTAGAGGTGGGCACTGGGGTCATGACCTAGAAGGATTTCTCTCTCTTCCTGCCTCTCATCTCTCTACTTCCTGGTCACCATGATGGGAGGAGGTTTCTTCCACCGTGTCCCTCTGCCATGCTGTTCTGCCCTGGGGCCAGCCCGCCGTGCACTGGAACCATGAGCGAGTCAAATCTCTCCTCCTCTAAGTTGTGAGTGACAGGTTCTTGTCTCAGTCATGAAAAGGTGATTTAGACCAGTGTGGACATTATGCCCACAAAAAAACCAGTCTCTATGGGCACTGGTGCTTTCCATGGGTGCGTTGGAATGTACGCCCTATGAATAAAGGCAGACCCTGAAGCAAAAACAGGTCTGATCCATTTCAAAGCAAGGTCTATTTTTTGTTTTGAAAGTTAATTTTTTACTAAGAAATAATATTGAAGCCGGGCATGGTGGCACATGCCTGTAATCCCAGCACTTGGGAGGCTGAGACAAGAGGATTGGTGTGAGTTTGAGACCAGCCTGGGCTACAAAAGTGAGCTCAAGGCCAGCCTGAACTGCTTAGCAAGATCCTGCCTCAAAAAGACAAAAAAATAGTATTGAGATAGTTTCAAAACACATTATATAGGACAGACACAATAATTGATACAATGCATATTGTTGTCATCATAGTAGTTGTTTAGAGTACAAGATGCAGACATGAGAATTTTTCTAAACACTATTGGTGCAAATATTTCTTCCCATTGAGCTAAGAGAAAGTAGTTGTATACATGGAGCAATAATCCATAGGAGTAGTGGGCTATTGGCAGAGCTGGCAATGTTGGAAGCTGTTGACTTGAGCCTTTTACAGCTCAGTATACTAATCTGGCTTTACTTTTTATGCCTCGTGGTTAAACTTTTCTGCTGGGTGTTAAGGCCAAGTTGAAGTTGAAGCAAAACCTATATAACAATGCATGCAATTTTTACATCTGACAAGGTCAGTCAAATCCCCTCAGGATTTACCTTGAAACCATGTACAGTGTTTTGTAGAACTGTTGTCAGTGTCAGCCACGTGGATGAGTCACGGCCATTGTTTGACCAGTTTGCTCTCTGTGAAACCCTGAGAGGATGTTTTCTTTTCTTTCTTTCTTCTTTTTTTTTTTTGTCTTTTTGAGACAGGGTCTCGCTATGCAGTTCAGGCTGGCCTTGAGCTCACTTTTGTAGCCCAGGCTGGTCTCAAACGCACACTGATCCTCCTGCCTCAGCCTCCCAAGTGCTGGGATTACAGGCGTGTGCCACCACACCCGGCTTGAGAGGCTGTTTTCTATCTCAGTGACTCTCCTTAGGCACACTATACATCGTTGATCCCTTTCCTCTGTGGCCCCATAATCTCCTTGAACAGAAAATTTGGGACGCCACTGAGTTATAGGATGTTACAGCACAGGTTTTCTTATGTCCTGAGTCCTCACTGACCTTGAAGGGCTAGAGCCAAAATATTGGCTAACCTTATAGCCCTTCTTTTTCTCTAATTTTTGGTCTGCAAACTTAGGTTCTTAATCTTCCAGAAGAGAAGCTTAGTGATACTATGACTCTATAACATAGGTACTTGGACTTCTCATCACTGTCTTTCTAAATATTAAATGCCTTAGGCTTAACATGGAACTGGCATTTTTCCATCAATCATTGATATTCTAATAAATCTCTATAGAACTTGATTAAAAACAGTTATACTTTTTTTTACACAGAAATTTAGAAATCTAAGCTTATACAAAATTATAGCAGGTCAAACCTATGGCTTTTTTTTTTTTTTTTTGTCTTTTTGAGACAGGCTCTTGCTGTGCAGTTCAGGCTGGCCTTGAGCTCACTTTTGTAGCCCAGGCTGGTTTTGAACTCACACTGCCTCAGCCTCCCAAGTGCTGGGATTACAGGCATGCACCACCACGCCCGGCTCAAACCTATGGCATTTTCAAAGCAGGGTCTACTTTAATGGCATACGCAGCAGGTTGTGTGACAAGGATACTTGGATACTTAGTGTGTGTGGGGGGGTGGCGTGTCACTACTGTCCCTTCGTAGGGCTTGGCAGAACCTAGTCTGGGTAGCTCGAAGCTGGTGGTTCCCCCCAGGGGACATTCATCAGAGTGGGGAAGTTGGTTTTTGTTTGTCACGCCAGCGAGGGCAGGGACGCTCCCGGCACCTGGACAGTGAGGCCTGGGCTGCTGCTACGGGGACTAGCAGCGCGTGCCAATCCCACGACAGAGCTGGTTGCTGTGACTGAAAAGCATGCCGAGGGCGACAACCCCTTCTAGGAGGGCGCCGATGGCCTCAGACGCGACCATGGTGGGTGCCGACTGGTGGCCCACGTGTGACGCCCGCTGACCCGAGCCTTGCGGTGCAAGGGTTTCCCAAAGCCTCCAACTCCCGCGAGATGCAGAGACCTCGGGGTGCAGCCGTGGTGACAGAGGCGGAGGCCCGCAAGAGCGCGTGGCGCCCGGGCGTCCGTGGTGGCGCAGCCACAGCAGCTGCGAGGACGCAGCTTCCGGGAGTCCTTCAGCAGCAGCCCCGGGGCGGGCCCCGCTGAGGAGTACTACGCAGCCCGGAAGGAAGAACATTCCCATGCTGTGCACACAGGGGCCCCGGTGGGAAGGAGGAGAAGGGCGCCCACCGCGGTGCCGCCCCGGGTCCCCGAGCCACCTGAGGCGCACAGTGAAAGGAAGCGGGGTAGAACCCAGGCCAGAAAGACCGGGACGGAGCCGGGCCCCGTCGGCGCAGCAGGCAGCCGGGAGCTGAGTTGGCTCGGTTGCACAATCCCTCGGGACGTTGTGCGCCTTTGTTTTTTCTCCACCGGTGATGCAAAGAAGACAAGCGGAGTGACGGGCAGCAGTGGGCGGAGTCAGCCAGGAGCCAGAAAGGACAGAGATGCCCTCAGGGCGTGGGACCTGTCTCGTTGTTGGTTGTCACTGGGTCTTGGCGTCACCTGAGGTGCATTTGTCACATTGACAGCAGGCTGAGGTTCTCGTTTTCCTAGACCGTGTCCCTGGTGGCGCCCGAGGCGCATCTTCCTGTTCTCTTCCTGTTCCCTGCCCTCTCTCTGCCCATCTCTCCGTCCTCTCCCGGTTGAGACACGAGCAGCTCCCCATTGCCTATGATCTGTTATTTTGCTCTTTGTTTATGATTTGACTTTCACAGATAAAAGCAACCAGGCGTGGTGGCGCACGCCTGTAATCCCAGCACTTGGGAGGCTGAGGCAGGAGGATCAGTGTGAGTTCCAGACCAGACTCAGCTACAAAAATGAGCTCAAGGCCAGCCTGAACTGCATAGCGAAACCCTGTCTCAAAAAGATAAATAAAGAAAGAAAGAAAGAAAGAAAGAAAGCAAGCAAGCAACCATGAGATATTCAGACTCAAGTTTAGCCAGGCTTGAGAGGCTGAGGCAGGAGGACTGTTTTGAGTTCGTGACCATCCTGGGCTACAAAGTGAGTTCAAAGCCAGCCTGATCTGCAGAGCCGGACCCTGTCTCAAAAAGAGAAATAAGGGCTGGGGAGATAGCTCAGCGGTCTAAAGCTCCTGCTTAGGCAAGCTTAGGCAAGCATGCAGGGACCCTGGTTGGATCCCTGGCACCACTTGCCGTGCCAGCCCCGACCCCAGTGTGGGCTGGGCTGGCCATACACATACATAAAAAGAGAGACGTAAGTAAATAAATAAATGAATAAAATAAAACAGCACAAGATCCTGTCTTACCCTAGAAAAATATGGCTACCATGAAGGAAGGGAACGCTTGTGTTTTCCTGGGGGTGGGGGGGAGTACAAGCTACCACAGCCACTATGGAAACCAGTAACAAGATTTCTCCAAGAAGGAAAACTACACATTCCATTCAGCCCGGCCCTTCCGCTCCTAGGGGTCTCCGGGAAGGAGTCAGGGACTCAGATAACAGAATCCATTCACACCAGGCAGCAGACAGAAGGACAGAGGGCTGGAGGATGGCGGTGTCTGGGTGTCCTGGCTTGTGTCTGTCTGTCCCCCCCAAAGCCTCCTGTGGTCATAGGCAGGGCTTTTTCAGAGGTGGCTGGATGTGCAGAGTGGGACTGACTCCGGGTGTAAAGCTGGGATTGCGGGTGGGCGTCAGGGTTTGCATTTAGTTGTCCCGCCAAAGCCTCATGCGGCCGTGGCACAGCTTCTAGAGTTTGTGGCTAATTTTTTTTTTATTTTTCTCCTAAGCCAGACTGTATCCAACTTTATTTATTTATTTTTGCATTTTCAAATAACTTTAATTGATTACATTATTCTAAACATATATAAAACAGTTGAAAATTTAAATAGATTAAGTGTCTTAGAATAATTGATAAGAAATAATTACATGCAACATTAGTTGTTTATTCCACGAGGACTAAATCGCTGTTATTTTTGTCATGCTGTTAAAAAGTACATGACCCCATGCTTCAAAAGCGTGCTTCTGGTTTCCACGTCAGAGACAAGCAGAGGTGAGAAAGTGACCTGTTGAGAAATGCGACACAAATACTGGGAAAAACCTGCTCTTCCTCACGAAGGGTAGGGCAGGGTCACACGTTAGAGCTCTTACTCCTCTGATGCTCCCTGATACTCATTAATTTTTGCATCCTTGGATTATGAGGAAGACACAGAAAACACAGATGCATGGTTTGAGAAGACCAATATGTTCCTTGGGGAAAATGTATCTAACTTTATTAAAGATACTTTCCATAAACAATCATGATATGGGGGCCGGCGAGATAGCTCAGCAGTCTAAAGTGCCTGTTTACGCAAGCTTAGGCAACTTCAGGGACCAAGGTTCGATCCCTGGCACTGGCACCACATGCTGTGCCAGCCACGGCCCCAGGGCAGGCTGAGCCGGCCATAACATAAATAAATAAATAAGGTTTTTTAAAAAAATCATGATATGGGCTGGGGAAATAGCTCAATAGAATAAGTGCTTGCCTGGCAAGCACAAGGTCCTGAGTTCAATCCCTGGTACTGCCAAAAAAACAAAACAAAACAAGAAAACAATCATGATATGGCAGGACATGGGCACACAGCAGCTCACAGTATACAACAACTTTCCAACTCCGTTCCTGGAATGCCTACCAAAAATCAGAAGGCCTCTCTAAAATCCAGCGAAGTCTTCATCTGAGGTTCAGGAGGAGGGAAAGTTTACTCAGAAATTTATTTTTGTTTAATTTTATTTTTTCAATTTTTTAATAATGTTTTAGTTTAGACTTATGATTCATTACAAAGATAGAAATTTACAAAGCATACAGAAGACCATGACTGTACTAATATTGTTTAGGCAGGCTACCATGTCTACATCCCGTCCTCTGAAAAACTAATATGAAGACAATAATATGCAATGCATTCCTCACTCTAACTGTGCTACTAACCTGTTTTGAAACTCGCTGCTATTCTATCTTTTTTTTCCTCATTAGGAGTAGGGAAAGTTTAGAGTGAGGGTTGATGTTGCACCTCTAGTATGTTGTTTAACAACTTTTTTTTTTTTTTTTTTGGTGGGACCGGGGTTTAAACTCATAACCTTGCATTTGTCAGGCAGGCATTTGTGCCACAGAGCTATCTCCCCAGCCCCTGTTTAATAACTTTTCATAAGCTGACCCAGACTTTCAGAAATGAAAATGGCAGAATTTTCAATCTGAAGTTCCACAATCTAGAAGAAGAAGTCAGTTGCTCTCGTGGGACACCGCCTCACCATTACTGGCCAGTCCAGACTGCCTGGCACATTGGAGACATCACTTTTGGGAATCAGATCCCACCAGGTCTCTGGCCTTGGGGTGCATGGCAGCTCCTGGTTCATTTTACGCCCTCCTTTCCTCAGCCATCAGTGTAGGGTTAACTCCCTTGTGGTTCATTCTTTTTTTTTTTTTTTTTTTTTTAAGCTTTTAAAATTCATTTTAATGAGAAAAAGTAGCAATGAAACAGTTTCAAAACAGGTTAGTAGGACAGTTACAATAATTAATACGTTGTTGCAGAGCGTGGTGGCACACGCTTATAATCCCAGCACTTGGGAGGCTAAGGCAGGAGGATCGGCGCAAGTTCGAGACCAGCCTGGGCTACAAAAGTGAGCTCAAGGCCAGCCTGAACTGC
>PVKN010001488.1:0-19387 GCA_004027915.1 Capromys pilorides
GGACTCACTCCTCTCACCCACCCAATGCCACCTGCACAGGCTGAACCAGCCACGCCAGGCCGCTATTTCCTGGGCTGAAGAGTCCCAGGTGGGAGCCGCCTACGCACAGCCAACAGCAATCTCTCTTGAGAACAGCCTGAGAGTCCAGCCAGGGGCCAGGAGAGCCCCACTCACCTGGGAAAACTGTTTCTCCCTCATCTTGACCTCCTTCTCCACCAGCTGCTGCCTCCGAGCACCCTCGCTCTGCAGCCTCCGTTCCACCTGCTCCCGCCTCCGCCGCTCCTCCTCCAGGGCCAGCCGCCGCAGCTCCATCTCACGCTCCTGTTCCCAAAGCCAGGCACCAGGGCTGTGAGCCTCCCCCACTGGCCCTCCTCAGGCCCGGATGAGACACAGGAGCTAGCTACCACAGGCGCTGGCCTGGCAGAGGAGGCGCTGACCCCAAAGCCACCCTCTCCAAGAGCTCTGCAGGCTTAGGACATGTGTTTGAAAGTGTGGCTGGCTTTGCTTCAAACCTTGGCTATGTCACCATTGTGGGCTATGACCCAGGCAAAAATCACTGAAATTCTCTAAGTCTCTGGAAAATGAGGTTAAATGTGCCTACTCCAAGCAGGGTTGGGAGTAGGGGGCACGCCTGTAATCCCAGCACTTGGGAGGCTGAGGCAGGACGATCGGTGTGAATTCGAGACCAGCCTGGGCTACAAAAGTGAGCTCAAGGCTAGTCTGAACTGCAGAGCGAGACTCTGTCTCAAAAAGACTAAATAAATAAATAAATAACAAATGTATGTTCCTACTCCTGAAATTATAGTGAACATTAAACAAGATACAGTTCATAAATGCCCATCATTGATTCCAGCAGGAAAGCAGCACTTAATAAATATACAGAGCTCTTATAATTATAGCTGAATTCCTAGAATGTAAATTATTTAACTTTTTCTGACAGCTAGTATATTCAATAGTCCTTCTATGGTCACCAACTTAAGGCTCTTTGAAACTACATGTTAGTAACATCTATTAGAGAAAAGTAAGACTGGAGACCAACATTCCAGTTGAAATTATTACAAGAGGATCTTCAATGGGGCAGGGTGGTGGTATGGGGCTACCACCCCCGCGTGCTAAGAGGCTGAGGCAGGCGGATCACAAATAGGAGCCCCACCTGGACTAGTTCAGAGATTTTTTTTTTTTTTGTGGGACTGGGGTTTGAACTCATGACCTTGCACTTGCCAGGCAGGCACTTGTGCCACAGAGCTATCTCTCCAGCTCCTAGTTAGAGATTTAGAAAGATCATGTGACAAAATAAAAAAGGGCTGAGGAAACAGCTTGGTGTGAGGCCCTGGATTTAATCCCTAGCTCACCCATTAAGGGGGTGACTTGAACAATCATTAAAACAACTAATACATACAGAGCAAATCAGCAACACTTTATATGCCTTAATGACAAATACTCCACACAAATTATGTAGAATGTTTTTTGTTTTTGAGACAAGAGTCTCTCTGTATAGCTCAGGCTAACTTTGAACTCGCTATGTATGTAGCTGTGAACTCACAGTTATCCCTCCTGCCTCAGCCTCCCAAGTGCTGGAATTACAGGCATGCGCCACCAGGCCCAACTTGACGGCAAATCTTTTAGAGCCCACGGTGACATGTGTGCCACAGGTTTGCCACCACTGCTCTGCACCATCTGACGTATCTTCCCAGTTCAAAGTTAACAGATTAGGGCAGCAAGATGGCTCAGTGGACTAAGTGCCTGCTTAGGCAAGCGCAGGGACTGGGGAACCACATGCTGTGCCAGCCCAACTCTTGGTATGGTGGTGCATGCTGTAATCCCAGCGTCGGGGAGGCTGAAAACAGGAGGATCACTTTACGCCCTTGAGTTGGGCCACACAGTGAGAAGCATATCACAGAGACAAAGACAAGTACCTCAGTCAGCTTCTGCAGACCCTTTGTTCAATCCCAGGCAGTTTTCCTTGGCCTATCTATGCCCAGTGTCAACCATTGGTCCCTTTTTGCCAAGCCGCAGTGGCATGCCCAGGTTAAGGGATCCTGATTTCCCATAGCCATTTCCCAGCCAATACCTCTGCTTTGGCCTGGATCGCTGCTTCTCTCCCATCCTCCACTTCAACCCTTACTTCCTGCTTTCCTACCTATCCCCAAGGGGAATGACCTGCTGTACAAAGAAAGAAGACCAAAGTCCCCATAGTTCCCAGTGTCTGAAGCCGTGCTACGGTGGTGCCCCCCTGTATCCCAGCACTCTAGGGCAGGAGGATCATCCCAAGTTCAAAGCCAGCCTGGACTACACAGAGAGTTCAGGGTCAGCCTAAACTACAAAGCAAGATCCTGTCTCAAAAAACCTAATTAATTAATTAATTAATTAACTAACAAAAACGGAAGATGTCTGCAGAGGGACGCAGACAGACCAGAAGTACCTGAAAAGATACTCGTGGCTGGACCATGGTTCCTGAGCTGCTTTCTATTCCAGAGAGCTGAGAAGCTAAAGCCTGACCTGGTCTCCCACAGCCTATTTAAGAAATGTAAGCTTTCCTTTTTCTTTTTGTTTCTCATTGGTTGTTTGAGACAGGGACTCACTATGCAGCTCAGACTGGCTCTAGACCACCTGACAGATGCTGCCAGTTCAAAGTCAACAGAATCAATCCTCTTTCCCTCTATTTATCAAAACAAGCCTGTAAATGGCCTTGAACTCTCTGTGCAGCCCACGCTGCCCAACTGCTGGGATCACAGGCCTAGCAACACAGACTTTCAACACACTTTCTTAGCGAGGCATAACGCCATGCACCTGCATTCCCTGTCCTCAGCAGGCTGAAGCAGGATCACTCTGAGTTCAATACCAGATTGGGCTACAGAGTCAGTTCCAGAAGTCTGAACTATGGGAGACCTTGTCTCCGCCCAAGGGGAGAAAAAAAATCACTTTCTGCGGGCACAGTGGCCTACACCTGTGATCCCAGGATGACTTCGTGAGACACCATCTCAAAATGAAAAAACAGGCTGAGGTCATAGATCAGTGCACAGAGCCTGGCTTCAAGCTCTAGAACAAAGTGCTTCCTACTCCCGTGCAAGGTCACGCCCCTGCAGTGCAGCTGGTAGGCGCTGAGGGGGCGCCAGGCCCTCGGCGGCTGCAGGGCTCTCTGGCTCCTGTGCCCGCTGCCTCCTGGCAGGTCAGCCTCACCCTGGACTCCACGAGGCGGCTCTTCTCCGCATGAGCTTCCCTCAGCATCTTCTCCATCTCCTCGATCTTGCCCATGTCCAGGCCACTGGCACTGTACGGGAGGGAGGAGGGGCTGCGTCAGGAGCTGCAGGTGCCCACGGGAGGCCCTGGGCTGGGCAGGGCAGCACCTGGATGCGTTGTCAGGGGAGCAGGCCGAGTTGCCCCCAGTGGAGATGCTGGTCTCCATGCTGTCCGAGCTCTCCAGGCTCAGCGTGTCATAGGCGCGCTCGCCCTCCTCTCCTCGCTCCCGCCCAGGCGGCAGGTGATGCAGGATGGAGTGGTGCACCAGGGTGGGGAAGGGCGACGCCCCGTGCAGGGCATCCCACTGGCACTGCGCCTCAGCCGCTGCTTTCTGCTTCAGCTCGGCCAGCCGCCGCCGTTGCTCCTCAATCACCTGCTGCCCTGCAGGAGGAACAGCCGGAGTCACAGGGGTTCCCACCCGTCCAGGGGAAGGGGCACCAGCAGCATCAGAAGGAAGAGGCCAGCAGAGATGGGTGAACACACCCAGCTCCAGGCTGGCAGCCCTGCCCAAGGCGCCAGTTGCTGCCCGGCTGGCCACAGTGCGAGGTCTGTGACAGCGCTCCCTGCATCAGGGCACCTGGCCCCAGCTTACAGTGGAACCCTGAGCAGCTGAGCAGGACACATGCAGCCACCTGCCTGCTGCGAGGGGAGGGAGAGACACAGCAAGAGCCCCCGAGCCCTGGGTGCCAGCACAGACACCCCCACAAGGCAGAAGCAAGAGCAACAGGAGCAGCAGAGAAAGCAGGAAGACAAGGAGCACAGCCACGGGCCGCAGGGAGCTGAGCTGGAGGGCAGGGCCAGCAGGCACCCCACCCCAGCTCGGCCTGGGAACCTATAGGGGATGTGGGCAGGACGCGTCATGCCGATGCCAGGGCAGGGCTGCCTGGCCAAAGCAATGCCCTTGGTGACCAACGTTCTACCTGCTGGGTCCTCAGTTGAGAGGGGCTCGGCAGGAAGCAACTCGACTGGCGTGGGGAGCCCCGGACAGAGGGTGTGGGAGAGAGACACAGAGGAGACGAGAGGAGAGAGAGGCACAGACATGGGCTTTCAGAACAACCGAAACACACCCCAGCCACGAGGGCTGCTGGGTCCCAGAGCCAATGTCTCTGGGAACTATTTCTGGAAGTCATTAAATCCATCCTCCTTCCTCCGGGCAGGGCAACATCTAGCCCTGCTCAGGTCAACAAATACTTCCTATGCTGGCTGGCTTCTCTAGGAAGGAAGCCATCCAGCCCCCCCAGATCCTGAACCCCTGTTCCAAGTCTTTTGATAACTATCCGGGAAGCTGTGCACTTCCTTTCACCCAAATCCCATTAAAAGAGAAACACCTAGTGAAAAGTGTGGGAGGTTCCCCTGGGTGCCAGGATGCTGACACTGCAGCCACTCACCCTTCTGCTGCAGGGCCAGCTGGCGCTTGGTCTCAATGTCCTGCAGCGTGGCTGCCAGGTTGCGAGGAAGGCTGCCCGTGCCGTTCTGGGCAAGCAGAGCACTCTGCAGAGGGAACAGAGTGCTGGGACGGCAGCTCAGCCCACCCCACCCCACCTCAGCGCCCACGGGGCAGCCCTGCTTTGCGCCAGAGCCCCAGGACATCAGCCTCCACTCCCCTACCACCCTCAGACCTTTGGGGAAGGGCTACGGCCCAGGGTAGCCACACTGAGCTGGGAGGAGGAGGAGGAGGAGCCAGACGAGGAGGGAAGGGGGCCACTGCGGGTCCGGGGTAACGGGCTTGTGGCTTCACCATCCATCTTGGAGTGGTAAACCTGCAGGGAATACAGCCTGGTGACCTCTGGGCTCTCCCACTAGCAGCCACCCTTGTGTCCCCCACCCTGGCCCCAGGCCTCTGAGGCCTTCTGGCTCCAGGTGACAAATGAGTCGAACCTCCTGAGCTACCCAAGGGGTACAAATTACAGCGGGTGCTGAGTTTCCTTTCCAGGCCCTTTCTCCCTAGCCCACTGCTGGCCCAACCCTAGACGCAAGAAGGACCTCAGCTACCGCACAACAGTAGTTAGGAGCTATGCAGAACAGGTAGGGGCCGGGTTCCTTCTGACCCCAACTCTGCCACTAATAAGCTGCAGAGCCTCGGACCACACACCTCCTGGCTCTGGGCTTCAGCTGCCCGTGTGCCCAGGGAAGGGGCAGGACCAGGTTAAGCCCCTGCCAAGCTCCCTTGCTGCACTAACACACAGTGAATATCGCCCTTGGAGTCAAGAGCCCTGACTCTCCACATAAACTCTGCTACCTCCTCCTCACGGTGGCCCTGGCAAGATTTCTTATCTTCTCAGTGTCCCAGTGTCTGATCTGTAAAATTAGCGTCTTCTACCTCTGAGGCCTGTGGTGATGATTAAGTGAATCAAAACACGACCAGGTGTCCACCAGCGGAGCACAGCGGAGGTACCACATGTTATACAAATCACACTCCCCCAGAGGGAACGTGCAGCTGCGGCTGAGGTCACAGCCTCATGGTGCTGCGCTTTCACTCTGAGAAGGATCCTTGAATGGCACAGCACCACAGAAGTCAGTGGAGACTATTCAAGCACCCACCATCAGAAGCTGTGCCCTTGCTACCACTGTACTCAGGAGATGGGTATGTCCCTGGGGTTGTCACTTTAGAGTAAAAACTGTCCTCTTCTTTCCTGCCTCCATGTATCACCCTTGGGAAGACCAGGAGTGTTTCTCCCAGGACACAGTAACTCCAGTCATGAAAGACACAAGTGTGTCCATTCCTCACATAGGTGAGAAGCTCTGGGGAGAACCCCTTCCACGGTCACGCTTGGGCACCAGAGCCTGGCCCTCAAACTGCCCACAGAGCCACATGACTGCACGTGCAGAGATCCTCAGCGCCTTCTCAGGCCCAGAGGACCCTCCTTGCTGTGCTGAGCAGATTAGCCACAGCGTGCAGTATGATGGAGGGCTGGGCAGGAGGAACTCTTAGCAGACAGGAGCAAGACCCGGGAAGAACTGGAAGGGAGGGGTTACCTGCAGCTGACGGGAAGCTTTGGCAGGCAGAGGTGGGGGGGAAGAGCGAGGAGAGGCCACAGCAGGGCCAGGCCCCAGCCCGCCCATCAGCTCCTGGTACCACTGTTCTAAGTCTACAGCAGGGAGCAACAGCTTCTCCATCTGGAGGGGCAGGGAGAGGGCAAGGATGGGGCGGAAGGGCCAGGACAGAAAGGGGAAAGGGATAGGAGGATGAGGAAGGAGGAACGGGGTTGAGGATGGGGAAAGGAAGATCATGTCAGGGAAATGGGCAGGAAGGGAAGGGGACAAAGGGAAGGAAAGGAGAGAGGAAGAGAGCAATAAAGAGAAGGAAGAGAAAAACAGTGAGATGACAGTTGTCCTGAATGTGACAAAGGCAAAGAGAAACAGGGTGCAACTCCCAGAGCAGACACATGCCACGCCAGCCAGCCAGAGCCTGCAGGCACCCGGCATGCCCTCAGGCTGGCCTGCAGCCGAGCGGCCTGTGAGCCAGGGCCAGACGCACACAGACAGCCAGACCAGCCATTGGGTGGGGGCGGCGAGAACACACAGACCACCCACCTTGGGTGGAGGCATGACTGAAGCGAAGGAGGAGGAGGAGGAGGAGGGCGGCACAGGAGGAAGGCAGGTGGCAGGAACCCGGTCCCGGGAGGCAGAGGCCCAGGGAGGCCGGCCCGGCACGGGGGCTGGGGGCTTTGGTGAAGTGGCCCACATCACCTTTAGCTGCTCAAGCGTCACGTACTTGGGGGAAAGCCAAGTGCAGGAGGGAATACAAGAGGTTAACGGGATTGGAACCCAAGACCTAGCCCTGCCCACGAGGGAGGGAAAGAGCAGGAAGCAGAGCACAGGCCAGCCTGCAGGGCCCGAGGATGCCCTTCTCTCACAGCAGAAGGCCTGGCCCTTCCCGAGCCGCAGCGAGCTAAGGACAGCTCCCAAGGTATCGGGAGGAAATGGAAGCACTTGCAATGGCCCCTGCCGGCTGCCCTTCTCGCTCTTTCTCTCTCCAGACTGACCCTGCTGTTACCCCACCCCCTCCAGGCCCCAGGTGCAATGGAGGGCACAGGCGAGGAGGCCTTGGGCATGGGCAGACACACTCAGCAGCTGGTACCTCACTGTCAGGCAGGGGCTGGGTGAACGCGCCAGGGGAGGTGGCAGAAGCATAGGGGTCCAAGCAAGAGCACAGCTGGGGAACCTCAGCCAGGCCCATATACTCCTAGGGACCCCAGCATGGGGGGGGGAGTAGAGAAGAAACTAATGAGGTTGCCTGGCACCCAACACCGCCCACTCCATGCCAGGCACACGTGTGAGCACACAATCCCGAGCAGGGTAGGTGCTCAGCTGTCCTCCTGGCCACAGTTGGCTGTGGGAAGCGGAAAGGGTGGACAGACTAACTGCTGACAGCTCCTCCTGAGATCACTCTGGCATTTTATTGTTGCCCCAAGCAGATCCTGGGAGCTTTCGGGTTAGCTCAGTGGTTTAAGTGCCTGCGCAGGCAATCCCAGTCAGGCACAGGGGATGGCAGTTCGATCCCCATGCTCACCCTTAAGGCAGCGTGAGCCAGCCAAAAAAAAAAAAACAAAAACAAAAAACCACAGCCAAAAAAAATAAAAAAAACAAACAAAAAACCAAGCAGATCCTAAAGGCCCATCCCTGGACTGGCCCTGGACTGGCCTTGGGCTGAGACAGGTAAAGAAGCCCAGGAGGGCCTTCTCGGAGCCCACTGAGGCACAGACCCAGCTTCTCACAGCCCACCTCTCCAGCACGTGGGTATCCCCAGTGCACGCGTGGGCAGCACAGCTTACCTGCCACACTACTTCCCCAGGGTCCCCGTGGAGCTGCACACAAGCGGAAGACAGAGACCACCAGGGCCTGAGCAAGATAAGCACTGAGCAGCAGCTGCAGCAGAAGGCAGCTAAAAGCCCTGGCAGGAAAATAGGGCACTGGCCAGGGGGAGGTACTTGGAAAGATGCTGGCGCACTTGACTCTGGGCGACTCTGGTGGTGGGCAGGGCAGGCCTCCACAATGTGTGCTCAGTCAAAGCAGTGGGCCCATGCCTGCCACGTTCAGGGCGCCCATCAGGCCTAGCTCCAGAGCCAAACCGGCCTCCGAGAGTCAAGGGAAACGAAAACGAGCCAGGAGGGTCCATGCACTATGAATGACTGACATGCAGAACACACACAAACCAACGCTCTCATCTGGCACCCCGGCACACTCACACAAACACCACCAAACTCTGCCCGCCAAATGCTCATCACCACACACCCTTCAGCTGGGGCCTGGGAAGCTACAGTTGGGAGCTCAGAGGGCAGCAGACAGGCAGCCAGCAAAGCAGAGCACACAGC
Source organism: Capromys pilorides (assembly GCA_004027915.1). Lineage (NCBI taxonomy): Eukaryota > Metazoa > Chordata > Mammalia > Rodentia > Capromyidae > Capromys > Capromys pilorides. The sequence continues at coordinate 8,556 of PVKN010001488.1, forward strand.
TAGCTGGGATTACCTCTTGTACTCTGAGGCACAGTGGAGTAGAAGCAGGTGGGATTAAGGAGACAGAGGAGCCCCCAGCCTCAGAAGACCCTGAGAAGGGGCCCAGTGCCTTGGTCCCGAGCCCCATCTCTGAGGACTCGGAGGTGAGGAGCTGAGCCTACAGAAAGGGGACATCGTGAGGGGACTTAGCCCTCACACTCGGCCCAGCCACCCACCCCAGGCCTGATCACTTGTGCTGGGACACAGGCTGGAGTTAAGGGGTCAGAAGGCCAAGTATGTCCTAATTGGGCCTCACACACAGATGTGCAGGCTTGGAGAAGAACCACCTGAGGCTCACTGAGCGCTTCTGAGCCAGGAGCCTGGCTGCAGATGGAAGCCCAGGGTCAGGATCCCCGAGATCCTTGTGCTGCCCCTCAAGGTCAGTCCACCCAGCCCTGGCCCTGCCAAACCTCTGAGCTTTCTGCCTACCTCACCCAGGGACCTTGAGCCCTTTGTATACAGGCAGCCACCCCAAACAGTGAGATTAAAAAGCCACAGAGAAGCACCTGATAGCCAAGCAGGTTTAAATCTCAAATCCCATGGCCATTCCCCCCCATGTCTCCAGTTCAGGCTGATGCCCCACCCTCAATCTTGGCCACTCGGGTGAAGCTGGCACGGGTTGCTGCCCTGGGCCTGAAGCTGAGGCTGACCCAAGTGTTACCTCTTTGAGGGTCGAGGTGGTCTTCGGGAATGGCCTGCCCCCTGTGAGTGAGTGGTATCTCCTTTCCAGCATGGTTAGCTTCTCCTTCTCCTGGAAGCCCACAGTGGTTGAGTAGGGAGAAGTGGGACAAGGGTGAGGGAGAGTCCCTGTGATGCAGCCACACACTGGCAAACCTCCACCCCAGCCCGCCCGCACACCCTTCCCCTGCCCCAGGCAGTACCTTCTGCAGCAGCTGCTGGGAGGCATTCTTCTCCCTGGCCAGACGCTCGGACTCCTGCACGGCCTGGGCCCGTATCTGCCCAGCCTGACTGTCCAGGATGGCCAGGCGCTCCTGAGGAGATGGGGTGGTCAATCAAGCCCTGGGGATATAGAGCTGAGCCCCAAGTGAAACTTGGCTGACCCTCCTGCCCAGAGTCCCTGGATTCAACCAACTCTTCTCAGCCTCAAATCACCCCAGGAAAACTCAAGAGTACCCTGGTCAGCTCCTTCCCTTCCTCCTCAGTGACCCCGGGACACCAGGCAAACATCTGGAACCCAAATCCTCAAAATTCACTCTCTGCACTTCAAGACAAATGGGTTCCAAAGCCTGGAGACTCTGAACAGCTCCCAACCCGCCCTGTCCTCCACTACCGCACCCAGGCCCCTGCATTCCCAGCTGGGCTTCCCACCACCCTGCTGCTACTGCTGTACCAGCTTTTGCCTGGACTCCACATTGCCACAAAGTATCTCCTTATAATAGCTTCTGAGCTGTGTTTATCTGAATTGTCTAATCCAAAGATAACACACTGCTATGTAAGTAACTTTGTTTCTGAGACAGGGTCTCCCTGGGGTGCCTAAACTGAACATGAACTCCTAAATTCAAGAAATCCTTCTGGTTCAGCCTCCAGAAAAGCCAGAGCTACATGTGTACACCAGCATAACTGGCTCTTTTTTGCTTTTCATGTGTGTGTGTGTGTGTGTGTGTGTGTGTGTGTGTGTCTGCTACCTGAGATTGAACCGAGAGCCTTCATCCCCAGCCTTTTTATCCATTTTTGGTTTTGTTTTGTTCTTGGAACAGGGTCTCCCTATGTAACCCAGGCTGGCCTCAAACTCTCAGTGATCCTCTTGCCTCAGCCTCCTGAGTGCTGGGATTACAGAAACGGGCAGCTCCTCGTTATATACAGGATACAGCACTGACTCCCTATCAGCACCCAAGGGCTGCAGGAACTGGTTCTACCCTTTGTCTGCCCAGCCCTCCATGCACCCTGCGCTCGGCTATGCTGTAACTCGGCTGTGCACTTTCGATCTCCCTTCGGTCTCTCCCTCAGCCAAAGGGTGCTGTGCCAGGGTCCTGTACCCATCCCAAACCTGTCAGCTTCCAAGCCGAGACCGAATGCTATCTCCTTCCCAAAACCATCTTTGACTATCAATTTCCTTGTTCCTTCCTCTGTGCTCACATTTTTCTGTATCGTCATGTCCCTTGTTTTATTCTTATTTGTCAGTATATTTGCCTACCACCACCACCACCTTATCTTGAATATAAGATCTGAGGGCTGGGGATATAGCTCAGCAGTATAAATGCCTTCCTTGAAAGCACAAGGTCCTGAGTTCAATCCCTAGTATCACAAAGAAAAAAGAAAAAAAATCTCAAGGCAGGACCAGCAGGATGATCACTACAGCCTGGTTCAACAATCATACCCTAAAAGGAAACAGAAAGATACTAGGTGAGGGAGAAGGATAAGCATGAGGGAAACTGGGCAGGGTTAATCAAAGGAAGGCTTTCATAAAGTGGTCTAAACCACCCCTCTAAGGAAAGACCCCTGGGAGAAGAATGCATGAAGAAAGACGCTGTGCTAACCCTGGAGCAACCCAAGAACAGCAGCAGGTTAGGCAGTACCCCTCACAGTAAGAACCACCACTTCAACAGCACCCAGTAGGAGTCCGGGGTTCTGCTAAGTGTTCTGCACTTGTTACTTCATATAATCTTATGAGGCAGGTGCCTTCAGGGCCCATTTTACAGGTTAGAATACTGAACTTAGCTCCTATGTTCAGGAGCTAAAGTCTCAGCTAGTGAGTGGCAGAGATGGAACTAGAACCTAGAACCTAGGGTTAGGTTGGATTCTAGGGCTAATACTCCCCATTTTGAACTCAAGTGGACAGAAGATCGCAGGGCTCTAGGGCAGACAGAGCCTGGAGTTCAGGGGGAGGCTGGGCAGAGGAAGGAGCATGGGGGAGAATGTGACACCCCATTCCCAGGTCTCAGTGCTGAGCTTGTTTCCTGGAGGTGAGAGTGGGCACGGAGAAGAAAAGTGGAGTCCACACCACTGACCCCTCCGAAACTTCCTGGAGCTTCTGGCCTCCAGGACCTCAGAGATAGACATAGATGAGCTAAAGGGTCCTTGCTGTATAGCCCACAGCAGGAAAGCAGAGGAGGCCAGAGGAAGGCTAGCCTCTGTGCCTCACACAGCACCGTGGAAGGCCCATGGGCTCTCCAACCGGCAGGCCTGCTTTCCAACTCTCACTCTAAGCTTGCAGCCTGGGAGGCTTCAGGTGAACATGTAGCTTCTCTGTGTCCTAGTTCTTCACCCTATGAGATGGGGACGAGTGCCGACCTTGTGAAACACCCCTAGGGATGTAAGATGACCTGGCAGGGAGCCTCGCACACACTCACGTGCTTGGGAATCTGAAATGTGTATGCGTTTGTAAGGGCAGGTCAGAGGCAAGCAAGCAGCCTGGACCTGGGAGGTCCCGCAGCTCCTCACCCACCACTAAGCCCTAATGGCCGTCAAGCCCCTCCATTCACCACTGTGGGACACTGCTCCCCCATCTGACTGTCCCTGCCTTACACACACTCCACACAGGCAGGCCGCATGTGCACGGGCATGGATCCAGGAGCTCAAGCCTCAGCCACAGGCGTGTGAGCCTCCAGGGCCATCCTCCACTGACAGACACACACCTGCAGCCACGCCTGGTCTCAGATCAGCAACAGCCAAACCCTGCCAGACACCATACTCAATCCTCTTGTTTATACCTCAGCCGTGCCAGGGCTGAGCCAAGGCCGGAAACCAGGTGGAGGTCCTTCCTCAGACCCCTGGCCAGCTGCAATGTTTAGAATCTAATCACACACGTGTGCGTGCACACACATGCGTGTGAACACACACGAACACACACACATACAGGCAGAGGCAAGCCAGGTCCTCTTCATTTTTCACTTCCTGGGGAGCCAATGCCTTGCTCTGAGAGTGAGTCAACTCCACATCCACCGGAACACCGAGAGGATGCAGCGGTACTGATGCGAGCTACGCTTTAGGGTTAGGGCCAGGACACCACCCTCAATAGGGGGAGGGACGAAAGGCCCTGGTTTCCTCGGCACAGTGAAGTTATAAACAAGAGGATCAGGTACAGTGTCCAGGCAGCCACCTTTTGCTGAGTGCTTTCTGTCATCGGGCATTCCATCCTGCCTTGCAAGACAGCGGCCTACTGTGTAGCTCTCACTATACAGACTAGGAAACAGGCAGAAAAATGTGACACAATCCAGCATGCAGGGGGTGAGGCAGGAGATCTGAGTCTCTGGAGGCCAGGCTGGGCTACACAGTGAGAGCTTGTCTCAGATAAACAAACACACACACACAGTGAAGTTAGCTTTCATAGTCAGCTCTGCGCTGAGCCTGGGAGCAGGCGCCCTCGCCCACCTTCCGCTTGGCCACGCTGCGCAGCAGCTCTGCCTTGCTCCGCAGCAGCCCCTGGCCCGCCAGCTCGCGCTCCTCCTCAGCACGGCTTTCCCGCTCCAGCTGCTGGAACTCCAAGTCCTCAAAGAGCTTTGTCTCAGTCTCCAGGGCCTCTGCTTCCTTCAATGACAGTGACACAGCGGGTTGGGTGATGCTCACCCTGCCACTCTGGGTCGCGGAAGGCCACAGAGACCGGCGTGATGGGGGGCTCGACCCGAGCATCTGGGCAGAGAACCTGTCCCCTCCCGGCTCCCTCTGCTCTGCTCCACTGGGCTTTTCGCCATCGCGGCCTGGAGCGCTGGATCCCCCCACCTCTGTCCCCTCCAAGCCTCAGCACCGACCCTGGTGTCCGGCAGGCTCTGCAGGGGCCGGACGTCCCGTCCCACCGCTCTCCTTTCCGCGGTCTGGGTGGGTGGCCCTCGAGGGCCGGGGGAGGGGCTGGAACTGACCCTTCTCAGCTGCTCCTGTAACTGTTCCCGCACTGACTCGGGGCAGTTATCGAGCTGCGTCTGGAGCTCGGCGTACAGCGCCTGGCGGGCCTCCAGGTGCCTCCGTCCCACGGCCAGCTCCGCCCTCTCCTGGTCGGCGGGAGGGGAGGGAGGCGGGGCACAGGGGAGAGAGAACACACACTCCTCAACTCCGGCCCTGCGGGCGGCGGAGGGCGCGGCGCGAGGAAGGGCAGGCCAGGCAGCGAGAGGAGGAGAGGGCCGGCGGGGAGGGAGGCCAGTCGCAGAGGCGTAAGGCGGGCGCAGGGACCTGTCGCGTAGGCAAGGGTGGGGAGCGGGGGGAAATTGTGGTCTCTTGTGTCCCTAGACCTAGGATTGTCTGGGAAGGTCCTGATCCACGGCCTTCTGATTCCTCTCCAAACTCGCAGAGGCCAAAGCTGATGCCACATGGCGGAAGTGGAGCCTCGATGTCTACCACTGCCCAGAGACCAGAATTTAACCCTGAGGAGGCAGGACGTCACGGTGAGATGTTAAGTCCACAAGTTGGGTGTGAATGTTAGAGCGACAGCGGGTGCAAAAGCGGAGGACCCCGGCCCGACCTCCCGGCCCCTCCCCTCTCCTCCCCGGTTGGGGGTGGGGTGCTGGCGCTGGCGGCTAAACTTGAGTAGGGATGAGGGTTGCAATTAGTTGGCCGTTGCCATGGTAACAGAAGCCCCAGGAGTGGGTACAGAGAGGAGGTGGGTGGCTGTCTGGGGCGAGATGACACCTCTGAGGGCGGGAAAGGGGAAGAGGGGAGGAGTTGGTGAGTCACCTCTCCCAAGGACAGGCAGAGGAGAAACCCTGATTACTGATTCCAAAGCCAGACGGGGGCCCTAGGCTGAGGGCTGAGACAGGAAGCTCCATGAACCATCATCATCACTGCCACCATTTACAACCACCACCGCCACCACCACCTTCACCTCTACATTCTCAAACTGGGCCCAGAGGAAAGACAAAGCCCAGTCCTCCAAGCGTTCTCAGGTCGTGAGGAAGGCAGCTTCCTTGTGAAATCCCGAGCTTACCCCCAGGAGCAAGCCCCCGTGCTGCACCTGCCCCACTCAGCCACCCTCAGAGGGAAGGTCCTCATCAAGCCAGTTGTTGGGGGCCGGGCACTTCCCCATCCTTGTTGTCTGGGGCCTCCAGAGGGATGGGACACCACCATTCTCCCCTCTGCTTGGGGTGGCTCAATCAGAAAAGCTAGATGGGTAACCACTAAGTTGGCAGAGAGGCCCTGGTCCGAGACCTCCAAGGCCATGCCAGAATGTGGGCCTCTTATTTGGCAGATCCAGAAGGTAGGCAGGGGGTGGGGGCAACACCCTGCCTGCCCCTGCCCCTGCCCCCTAGAAAGCCATCAACTATGCGGTAGGCAAGGCAAGGCCCCTGTCTTTCCAGGGGGAGGCGCTGTTCACTGAGCAGCTCTTCTGAGGAGCATTTCCCTCATCTTCATTCCCCTCCTACCACTCAGTGCCCCATTAAACAAAGTTTAGCTGTGCACTCCTGCCGTTCCTTTCTGATCAGAACCATGGGGTCCCACACCAAGAAAAGGAGGCAACATTAGAAGGGAAAGGCCAGGGGCACGAAGGCACTGTGGAGTTAGTGCAAAAGCAGGCATGGCTCAGCCCTGCCTGGGTGGCCTGGCAGTTAGGGCATGCGGAGCGCCCAGGACAGTGATTAGAGGGGGCGTTAGTGCAGGCCTGGTGGACAAGCATGGAGTTAATTTGGCACAGAATTTGGGAGTGTGGTTTTGGGGGCCAAAGCCAAAGCTCCAAAAAAAAAGGATCAAAGAAGTTTTAAGATCATCAAAATTGAGGGCAAAAGGAAGATGATCTCAAAAAAAAAAATCCAACAGGAAAATTAAGTTCTTGGAAAAATACTGTCAAATCCAGAATAGATGACCCCTCTCCACTTCAGAGCTTTTGGCACGCTGTTGGGCATCTTGGGCATGGCTTGCACGGCCCCTTGGGACGGAGCAGCCCCTGCAGGCTGGCACGAAATCTGAAAGGGGCAGGGGCAGGAGCTGGGACCGTGTGGGACAGGAGGCTGCAGATCCTGAAGACTGTTTAAGCAGAGGCCTGCAGGCCGTCTCCCAAAGACCCCATCCTAAGCGCCCGAGGCGTGCTTTTGTTTTCTTCAGAGGGCAGGATCCAAACCTGAATCACCCAGACACTGAGCCCTCAGGCAGTGCTCACTGCCCAAGAAGGGGCTCTGGCACTTCCTAGAAGGACCATGAAGGACGGAATGGCAGGCACCCAGGCATCCAGAGGTAGCACAGAGATCCAGAGAAGACCCCAACACCAGCCCAGCCCCTAGCAGCACCTTCCAAGCTGGTACCTTCTACAGAGGACAAGGGCCCCCTGTCCCTGGAGACTACCTGGTACACAGGATAGATGAGGGGTCCAGAGCCCCAGGGAAGGTATTTCTCCTCTCCTGGGCCAGTGGTAGCCAGCACTGCGCTGGGCCAGGTGTGGGTTACCTTGTCCCTCTCCTTCTGGATGCTCGTCTCCAAGGCCACCAGTTTCTCCTGCAGCTGGTCCACTGCCTTCTGCTCCTTCTGTAGCAGAGCCCGCTCTGCCTCCCTCTCCCCCTGCAGCAGTGCCCGCTCCATTTCAGCCTGGGGGCAGACACCAAGTTGCCATCAAGACAGTGAACTCAGGTGCCCGCCTAGGGCTCGCACTCCTAAAGCCCGCTCACCTCTCTTGCCGCCTCTTGCAGCTGCTGCTCCAGCTCCTTCACGTGGACCTTGAGCTGCTCCACATGGCCCAGCACCTGAGTCCGCTCCTCCTCCAGGGCCAGGATCTCTCCCTGGAGCTTGCTGTTAGGTGCATCTTCATGCTGGAGGGGAAAGAAGCCTAGTGGGGATGCCTAGAGCCTCCCAAGATCAGACGAAGAGATCAAATTGCCCATTCCTCAAGGCACTTGGAAGAGGCAGTTGGACTGAGACAGGAGCCTAATGTCTTCCTTGCCAGGGAAGCAATAAAGGATCAGCCACAGGGAATAAAAATTTGCCAGAGTTCTAGGCCTGGGTGGAGCCCCGAGGAAAGGCATAAAGCCTATTTATAGCTTGGGAAAGTCCTTGCCACCTCCCTTCTCTTCCTCGCCTCCTCATTTCTACACCTCTAGTTTCTTGTGTCTCCCGGAGCCTGAGTCTTCCATTACTTCCCCCTCACACTGTGCAGGCATTCACCCCAGCCTTAGTGCCCCACCGGAGGGCCGGACAGCCCCAGCCTCCTCCCACCCCAATCACCCACCTCCTGCTGGGTGCTCTCTGTGCTACTGCACTCCTCCTTCAGATTCTCCTCATCTGAACGCTCCACGCTCTCCCACAGGCGTTGGGTGGCACCTCCAGGCTCCTCACTGCCCCGCCCAGAGGACACAATGGCTCCTGCAAGGCCTCGTGAGGGCCTCCTGCTCGCCAGGGCCAAAGCGGCAGTGGCTTCTCCGATGCTTGGCAGCTCCCCCGCCTCAGGGCCCCCATCGGCTCGGCTGTACTCGGCACACAGGTTCAGGATGGTCTCGAGACGCTGGCGTTCCTGGGGAGGATGGTCAGAGCAAGGCATGAGTGGACAAAGCCCAGTCCTGGCGAAGCTAGAGCCAGGCTAGCTCCGGTTGGGAGAACTAGGACACTAGGGGCTTGGAGTTCTGAATCAAGCCAGGGTATTCCTGATCTCAAGATCTGTGGGAGACAGAAGCCAGGAGGGCGCTCTGGAGTGGTGGAGGAGCTGGGCTGTGGCCACCTGTGCAGCTGGCCCATCCCTCCTACCTTCCTGTTTCCTTTCCCTTCTCATTCTGTCCCAGCATGGGGCTTCCTTGTGGTCATACAAGGACACACCCGAACACACAAAGGAGGACAGAATGAAGAGCGTGAAGAGACAAAGATCAGCTCAGGAGCTCGTACTGACAGGGACGTGCAGATCTGCGGCACACAGGCACACTGGGTGACGCAGGTCCGTGTGGACACAGCAAGTGCGCTGGCCCCGCAGCAACAGGCAGGCGCACACCCAGACACCAGCCCTGACATGCACAAACGCACTCACAGATAAACACAGCCTACAGGCAGCCGAGTGGGCAACTACGGCATCAGATAGGGCTGGGAAGCAGGCCCACGAACCCACAGGGCCCTGACAACGTGGGCCAGGACAGGCCTGGGTCGCGAGCCTCCCAGGCTCTGCTCAGCACCAGGTCTCCCACAGGCAGTCTGCAGCTCCTTCCCAGCAAGGAGGGCTGCTGCCAGCCCTCAAAGGCCCAGACCCAGCTGTGAGTGTGCACTCCAGGCCCTGGCACTGAATCCACACACATGCACACACACACCCAGAAATGGCCACCTCAAGGGCCTAGGAGCAAAGACCACAGGCACAGTCCTGTTCCTGGTTTACGGGCCACTCTCCAGTTTGTAACACCCCAGCCCTGAGTCCCAGCCTTAACCACACCACCTCTTGGGGGTCCCTCAACCTTGAGGATCTCTCACCACCAATCTCATGGCTACAACTCCCCAATCCCAATACTTACCCCGCTTCCTTCCTGCTGCTCATCCAGTTCCATAGCGAAAACTCCAGGAACCAAGCCTCAGCACCCAAGAGGCTGGGCCAGGGCCCCGCCCCTGCCTTAGAACCCAGATAAGCAGCCTGGTTCAGGTGGGAGGGGCACAGCAGGCAGCCTCCAAGACTTAAAGTGGCAGGTGGGGCAGGTTGGGACTGGTGGTGGGTGTGTGCCTGCATGGGCATGGGGGCAGGGAGCCTGAACAGAGGTGTTAGGGACCCCTGGGCCTGGCACAGTTCTCATGGATGAGACTCCAGGGCAGCCAAGAATTCTGGGGGAGGCCAAGGCAAAACAGTGAAGAGAAGATTGAGAAAAGAAAGGACCTGGGAGTGGGCTGGCAAGATGGCTCAGCGGTCTAAGCGCCTGCTTAGGAAAGCTTAGGCAACCGGTGTGACCAGGGACCACGGATCAATCCCTGGCATCAACACATGCTGCGCCAGCCCCACCCCCAGCTGAGCTGGCCATGAAAGAAAGAAAGAAAGAAAGAAAGAAAGAAAGAAAGAGAAAAAAACAAAGAAAGAAAGGGCCAAGGAGCCGGGGGCATGGTGGCACATGCCTGTAATCCCAGCACTTGGGCGGCTGAGGCAGGAGGATCAATGTGAGTTTGAGACCAGGCTACAAAAGTGAGCATCAAAACCAGCCTGAATTGCATAGCGAGATCCTGTCTCAAAAAGACAAAAAAAAAAAAAAAAAAAAGGACCAGGGACCTGCCTCCCATCCCAGCCAGCATGAACTCAAGGTCCCACACCCTCACCCCAACTGGCCAGCCTCTCTCGAAAGGTCTCCAGGCATGCCACTGCCCCTTCTTCAAAACAATCTCGGCTTGTGGGATCCCAGAACCCTGTTTCTGCTCTCACAGGAAACAGCAGAATCTTTCCTTCTGTGCATGGCTCAAGCATGGATACATCAGCCAGAGCCCCTTGAGATCCCACACTATCCGGGGAATCCCGGCCCCTACTTATCACAGATGGCATCTCCAGGACAGCTGCCCTGAGCCACACTTAGCCACTGCATGCACCCACACGCATGCACACATTCACATTACAGTCACAATCACACAGGCTACACTGTCCACTGTTCCTTTCCTCTTCCCTGCCACCCAACTCCCAGCTGACCAGCCTAGACCCAGGTGGACAGGTCCCACCCACTGTAGATGCCAAAACAGGAAGAAACAAGGACCAGAAGCCTTGGTAAAGAACAAGCCTCGGGCAGAAACTGAAAGATTGGAGTCTTGAACTCCAATTCCAGCTCTGCCTGAATTTTCTGTGACTTAGACAAAATCAATGCCATCCCTGGGCCTCAGCCTTTCATCCTTGCAACCTGCTCCAGAAACTAAATGTGCAACGTTTTCCTAGAACTTACTTCACTGTGCTTATGTAAATAATATATAACCCACATATACAT
>PVKN010001488.1:19487-51543 GCA_004027915.1 Capromys pilorides
AAAAAAAAAAAAAAAAAAAGCAAGACTAGCCAGTTATAGTGGTTCATTTCTATGATCCCAGCAATGGGAAGGATAAGGCAGGAGGACTGCTTTGAGTTTGAGGCCAGCCTGGGCTACCAAGTGAGTTCAAGGCCAGCCTAAACCGCTTAGTGAAACCCTCTCTTCTCAAAAAGACCAAAAACAAGACTTTAAAATAAAGCTATAGATGGAGGCCAGCATGACTTTTTAGCTTTAGCTCAGCAGTCTAAAGCTTAGGCAAGCTTGGGCAACTGCAGGGACTGCAGTTTGATCCCTGGCACCACATGCTGTGCCAGCCCTACCCCCAGGGCAGGCTGAGCAGGCCATAACATAAATAAATACAGTTTCTAAAAAATAAAAAATAAAAGCTATAGGGACGGGGAAATAGCTCAGTAGAATAAGCACCTGCCTGGAAAGCAGGTCCTGAGTTCAATCCCCAGTACCACCAAAAAATAAATAAGATAATGGGGCCGGCGAGATGGTTCAGTGGTCTAAAGCGCCTGCTTAGGAGGGCTCAGGCAACTGCAGGGACTGCGGTTTGATCCCCGGCACCACATGCTGCGCCAGCACCACCACCAGGGCAGGCTGAGCCAGCCACAAAAAAATAAATAAACAAACAAACACAACAAACAAACAAATAAATAAATAAAACTTTAAATAAATAAATAAATAAGATAAAATAAAGCTATAGAGCTAAGGACGTAGCTCAGCACAAGCACTTGCCTGGCAAGCACAAGGTCCTGAGTTCAATTCCAAGTACAAAAAAAAAGCCATAAGCCGCTGCATGCCTGTAACCCCAGCTCCAGGAAGGCTGAGACAGGTGGATCACCTAAGCTACCTTACCTAGTGAGTTCAAAGCCAATCTGAAAGGGCTAGGGAGATAGCTCATCCACAAATGTGCCTGCCTGGCAAGGTCCTGAGTTCAATCCCCAGTACAAAAAAAAAGTTTGAACTACACAGAGACCCCTTGTCTCAAAATTAAAATAAAGCCTGAGAGGTGTGAGAGAGCCCTTCTGGGGACAGGACCACGAGATACTGCTCACTAAGGTACATCCTGAATGTGGAGATGCTTGAGGGGCCCAGGCTGTGGCACAGACCCTCCCGCTCTGCCAGCTGGCCCGCCCACGCCCTGGCACAGACCCTACTTGGACAGCAGCAGCCTCCCTGGCATGCGCTCACCAGCCTCTCCATCTCCTGCTCCCGGAGCCGCTCTTGGCGCTGCCGCCGGTGGTACTCCAGGAGATCATCCTCATTGTCACTGATTTCTGTGATGCTATTTTTCCGATCCCGCATGACAGGAACCCGCAAATCCCCACTGGAGAGCTTCCTCTGGGCCCGGGGGCTCTGGCGAGGCGAAGCCCCAGTAAGAGAGCCCAGACTATAGGCTGGGCTCAGCCTGCCACTGAAGCTGCCCTTGCGGGGCACCAGGGACTCCCCGAGTGTGGGGGAGGGACTCCGTGTCCTGCGACCCCGCGACCCCAGGGTCAAGGAGAAGTCTTCTGGAGAAGTCCCGTGGGCAGCCCAGCGTCGGGGCCTCGGGCTGTCTGCCACTTCCCTGCTTAGCTTGGGATCTGGGGTGGTCCGGGCAGGCAGCGGGGAGAGAGCTCGCCGAGACAAGGATGGGCTCAAAGGAGGGAGTTCTCGCATGCTGTCCAGGCCCCGCCGGCCCAGGCGGGGGCTCTCAGGAGGCTGCAGGGTTCGGGTGGAAGACCCTTCTGAATATGTCCGGCCTACCAGCTGGCGTGAGGGGCTGGTTGTCAATACCCGCTCAGTGCCCGGAGGCTCATGGAAAGGGCTGGGAGGACGGTCCTGGAGTGTGCCAATTTTGTTGCGGGGAGCAGGGATTGGAGGCTGGAACTTGGGGCTGCCAGGAATGCTGGTGGGTTGGCTGCGGGCACCAGAAGCTGGGTATTCAGTCAGGCTAATAGCCACCATGGGCAGCTGCCCACCCAGCCGGGGGCTCTCAGTGGCCCTGCGAGCTTCTGCCAAGACGGTAGCCGCAGGGCTGTCAGTCAGCAGGCCCCGGAGACCAGGGCTGGGAGGCCTCTCATGACCGCCTTTCCTGCCCAGCCGAGGGCTGTCCAAGGAGCGGGCACCACTGGGACGGGGCTGTGGGGGCTGCAGGGCTAGGTGGTAGCTGGAGGAGCGAGCAGGCACCAGGGGGGGCACAGAAGGTCCTGGCTCCTGCCCACTGGGTGAGTGGCTCGCACAGCTTCCACTGCTGGCTGGTGAAGACAGTGGAGAGAAGGCTGGAGAGGTGTTCTCGTAGCTGGAACCCATAGACATAGCGCCAGGGCTGGTGGGCGGGGAGAGCAGGTATCGTCCACCATTAGCCATCGGTGACAATGGGGAGGTTGCAGCAGGCTTCTTGCCAGCAGCTACCGGCTCCTCTAGCACCAGTGAGTCCATAATTTCTTGCAAGTCCTTCTCAATTGAGCTCACCAGGGAGCTGTGACTGGCACAGGCTGAGGGTCCCCGCGTTGCAGGCTGTGGGGTGTGGTTCCCATTCACCAGACTTTCTGATTCAGCTGAGGGGAAGGCAGAGAGGCTTCAGACCCTTGTCTGCAATTCAGGGGACTCACCTTAACACAAGACTGAGGGCAGCGCGCCTCTTCCCAGCACAGCGGGCCTGCAAAGGCCCTGGAGAAGCTAGAGGATCACTGTCACCGGCCTGCTCTGTAACTGTGGTCAAGTCACTTGTCCTTAGATTCCCCTCATAAGAGAAGATGAAAGGCAGGGCCCTCTTGTAAGTGACTTAAGACAAAGTTATCAACAACAGCAGAACTTCTAAGCCTCGTGTTGCCAACTCATCTCAGGGCCAGACTCCTCCTGCCTGGGTTTCCCAACTTCCTGTACCTCTCTAGGAAGGATAGGTGGGCATTCTGCAAAGGAGATAGGAACCTACTGTGGAACTGGTCAGCCCTTCCAGAGCCTCCTACTCTAATAGGACATCCGGGCCTCCAACTCAGCAGCCAGAGGCCCCAGGAAAAAAAGCCTGCAGGGCTGGGTGCCGGGTGTGCATGGCACCGACTGTGTCCAATCAGAGGCAGGGGAGGGATCTGTCGTTAATGGCTGGTTCCTGGAAGAGAGCTGGCCAGCCCCGAGGTGCAGCTCAGTGCCTCCAATTATCCCTCTAAGCCACGCCAGCAAGAGCCTGCCTTTGCTGGGCCCCAGCCCTTCTCAAGCAACCAGGAGTTTGGAATCCCTGGAACCACTGCCCCAAGCAGCTACGGGAGTGGCATGACAAGGCTGGGGTGGGGACAGGGTAAAATTAACTAGGGAGTGGATTGCCAACTCAGGCTTCCCAGCCTCTAGGGGACTCTGCAAGATAACTGAGGTTGAAGAAGACAGGAGAACCTCTGGAAGATTGATTTGGTCCAAAGTTATGAGGGTCAGCTGGCCACAGATGAACCACCAGGAACACTGGTGGTTCATGGACTACTTATTTTTCAGACCCCAGACTATTCATTTAGACCACCAAGAATCACCTACCAGGTGAACTAACAGGTGTCCTCCTGCTCTAGCACCTTGCACCGCATAGCCATCCAAATGCCGGGGCTCAGTCCAGAGTGATAGCATCCTGGTCTGCACCCCACAGCCCAGGCAGCTGGCTGGAGGGGAAGGGCTGTGTTGGTTGCTAGAACAATCACCAATTCTCCTCTAGGGATCAATAATTCACACACAAGCTGCAGCTGCTCCTCTGAGTCATCGGCAGGCATGGCATGGTCTGAGGGCCAGGCAGGGCCCAAAGACAGGATCACCGGCAGATGGCACCCATCAGAGTTTACTGGGGGTTCGACAGAAGGTTCAGGCCACCCTTCAGAATAAGGCTCATGGGAGGCGACACAAGAAGGCCAAGTTGACATCTTTCAGTGCGTAGGGTTCAGGCTGGCAGAACCTTCTATCCCTTGAAGCACAAGTCCCTAACTTCAGCCAAGCAGCACTGCCTTATATCTCAGTAGCCCCGTGGCCTAGAATTCGCCAACAGCCCAAGACAGATGGCAGTGAGCCCAGACCATGGGTCTCGTCCCCCAACACTCCAAGAGTGAACAAGGAGAACTATCCAATGTGTATTTACCAACCTAGCCCCGTTTCTACCGGGTACCTACCTGAGCCAGGGCCATAGGGGGGGCCGGCAGCCCGGCTCCCCACTGGAATCATGCTTTTCATCCACTTGGCTTCAGCTGGGTGGTTAAAGCGGAGAAAGGTGGACTGACCCAGGCACAACATGCAGCCTGCAGAGAAAGCAAACACTTGAAAGGGAAGGCCAAGGCTGAAGCGACCCCAGCCCAAGGCATGGAAGAACCACCTATCCTTGCCCATCTCTGAGATGCACCCCCCCACACACCCCCAAGCCAGGACAGGAAGGAGAGACATAGCAGGCCAATGCCAAGACCTGCATCCTCCTCTATCTCTTCTGAGTCGCTGTATGATCTTTGAGTGAAGACACTTTACCTGAGTCTGGTTGGGACAACACCACTGACGGTGCAGTTACTATATGTGTTAAAGCACTCCATCAAGGCAGAAAGTTCCTCAGGTAACACAGACACTCACAGCCCCCTATCCTAATCGATGGCCACGATCCACCTACTTGCCCCTTGGGTAGAAGAGTTAGTTTGAGAGGCAGCAGCTTCTAGAGTCACACAAAAATCTCTGAGAAGCCAGATGTGGTGATGCATACCCAAAAGCCCAGCTACTCGAGGAAGCTGAGGCAGGAGGATCACCAGAATCAACCTAAACAATATAGTGAGACCCTGGTTAAACAGGACTGAAGACAGCTTAGTTATAGCATCCCTGAATTCAATTATCAATAGTAAAATAAAACAGTAAAAAACTCTAAAACAGGAAACAAGGTATAAACATAGATTCATGAGATGCCCCAGTGGGGCCTCATTTTATTTTCATTTTGTTTTGTTTTGTTGAGACCGAGACTCACTACGTTGTTCTGGCTGGTCTTGAACTCACTGTGTAACCTAGCCTGACCTCAAACTCACAGCAATCCTCCTGCCTCAGCCTCCCCACTGCTGGGATTACAGGCTTGCACCACCACACCCAGCCCAACTCCTCACTGCACGGCCTTAAGAATGCTGACACGCTCTGAGAGTATGGGGGGCAACCACCATCCTCTTTCTTTCCTTCTGGCAAAGCACCCTCAGTATGCTCCCTGGTCTCCCTGAAATCTACTCAGTCAGAGGCCACTGGGCTTAGCTTCAGCCAAGCACATTCCCAGGAAAGAGTCACAAGCCCAGTCCTGCCCGGAGTGTGAGTATATGGAAGGGGGAGGGTGAGTGGGAGCCAGAAAACATAGCCAGGGGCTCGCTCGGGAGTGTGCGCAGCAGCAGGTGTGCCCACAGGCTAACCGTGGCTGGCAGAATTCCACCTCCTGGCCACACCAGGTGCTGGAGGGAGCCTGCTACGCTGGGAGAGGCCAACGCCCTGGTGCTCTCTACCACCTATCCACACCACTGGCCCCAGCCTCCTGTCTTCTCTTTCTGGTGCCATTTGGCGCCCCAAGCTTCATGCCATTCTGAGCTAAGACTGGCAGGGAAGTCTACATTCCTGGACGCTGAGACAGTTTAGCTCCGGCAGGCTGCAAGGGCACGGGGCATCCCAGGCCTCATGGGTACTTCAGCAGGCCCCCGACTGAGAAGCTCAGGAGTCTGCTCATTGGGCCCTGGACATTGCCACTGGGTTGAGGAGCCCATAGTGGACAAAACCGTCCACTTCTCTGGCACACCCACAGGCCCGCCCAGGCAGCACCAACAATCCTAAAGACGGATGGGTGATTGCAAAGCGGGGGGAAGGTCCTCTGCCAACCCACCAATCAGAGGAGCTGATCCCAGAGTAATCATAACTGGAATAAATAATCAACCACACCATCCACCTAATTACAACCACAGCTGCTTCAAGAGCACTGCCAGACTCCTCTCCTTCCTTTCAGCCATTTAACAAGCTAATTAATGATGAGTTCGCAAGGTCTAGACAGACCCACTTAATCCAAGTTGAGGGGGCACAGGGTGAAGCTGGAGGGTGGGCAACAAGACAGCACAGACGGGGCTGGAAAAGTGGGGGTCTGGTGGAATGCAGACCAGACCAGTGGGGCCAGACCCAGCTACAGAGGCTGCGAGCCTCTAGAACCCTTCAATCTGACCACTATAACCGTGGGGTCCCTGCCCCCACCTCTCTCCCACGCAGGGGGTGTGGCCAAACTGTCGGTCAGCTATAAATAGTGATGCCAGGCAGCGGAGCAGTAGGGCAGCAGGACTGAGAGCAGCCCAGCTCCTGCCCAAATTAACTTTCTATTTGAATTCAGGGGCCCCAGGCATAGCCCCAACTCCGGGCTCTACTACCCCACGCTCCCGACAAACTGTTCCGGCGAGGTCGCCCCCTCTCTGGCCCCTCCTGCTTCACACCCTCAAGGGCCAACCCTCTCCGGAACCACAACCCAGGACCCATCCGGCCAAAATCCCGCTCCCTGCCCCCATACCCAGAGGGGCTCAAGGTCCGGCCTCGCGTGCAGGTGGGTGGAAGAGCTGCACAACTGGGGAGAAAACGCTGGGCAGAGAGGGCGGATCCCACCTCTGCGCGCCGTGGAGGGGAAATGCCACACACAGACTCACACGCGCACGGACTCACGCAGACGCGCTCACACCTTCGCAGAGGGCAGTGCCTGCCTGCTGGCCACACGGACAGAATGCACTGGCCAGAGGGAGGCTGGGTAGGATGGGAGGAAGGGTCGTCGCCTTCCCGTCACTGGTCACTCCTGCTATAACTCAGGCTCCCCTCATCCCAACCGCGACCCCGCGACCCCTCCGGGGGGCAGGGCTTCAGGAGCCGGGACGCATGCCGTCCGCACCGCGAACAGGGTCCCCAAGTCCAGACCCCCCACTTGGGAACATGCAGGGCGCCTCCACCCTGAACTCTCACGGCCTGAAAGGGACCCCAGAAAGGGACAGAGGACCCCCACCCCCCTCCCTCGAGCCCACCCTCTCCAGGTCGCGCCGAGGACTCACCGCCGACCCCGGACCTCGGGAGCGCTTGCACCCGCCAGCGCGGGCCGAGCAGATCCGAGGCCCGCCCCGGGCCTTTGACGGGGCGGGCCGACCTCCCGCGCCGCCGGCTCCGGCCGGAGCGAGCAGCCAGGCAGCCAGCAGCCGCCAGTGCCCGGGGAGGGGCGGGCCGGCCACCAGTGGCGGGGGAAGGGAGCCAGGAGGGAGGGACAAAGGCGAGGAGGAGGGGAAGAGGAAGTGATGGAGGAGACGAGCGTGGAGCTGGATGGAGAGGGCGGGGCAGGCTGGAGGATGCCGCGCCGGGAGCCGCAGGAAAAGTGGGGCAGGGAGGAGAGAGGTTCAAGGGAGGTGCCAGTGACAGAAGAGGGAAGACGCGAATCCCGAGCTCGGAGAGTAGGGCGTGGTGGCGCTCGCCCAGGAGCTCAGTGCTGAGGAGGCTGACACAGGAGGATCGCCTCGAGTTCCTGGCCAGCCTGGGCTACAAAGTGAGTGAGTTCATAATCCTGTCTCAGGAAAAAAGGAGGCCAAGGGATAAAGAGCCAGGAGTCCTTCTAGCATAGGTCTCACCCAGAGTCCTCTGGGGTACGACGGTAGTAAAGTGCCCTCTCTGTGTGGGAAAAGGAACAGCCTTCTTACACACGCTGCCTCTTACACACACATAGCCTCACACTCATCCTCCAGCTCCAGCCCTTCTTGCTGTCACACCCACTCCAACACAGCAATCCTCTTCTGGCCCTTGAAGAAACAAATAAAGAGCTTCCACAGAGAAATAAGGAAAAAATTTTCCACCCTTGCTGAATAGTACACTACCACCCACTCACTGCCATACTACACACACACACACACACACACACGCGTGCGCATTCACGCACTATGCCCACAAAACTCATTCCATTCCAAAGAAAAAAGGAAGCCCCATATAGGGTCAAATGCAAAATGAGGGGAGCCTTTAAAAAAAAAAACCTCAGAAAGAGTGATTCATCGGTCTGGAAACTGTGATGGCCAGCTGGACATTCCCAGGCAGCCCGAGCCATGCAGCAGGAGGCAGGCACAGGGAGTGGGAAGCTCAGCTTTAATATTCCAGCTCTTTATCAGTCTTATTTTTTTTAGAGTTCTGGTACTTGAACTCAGGACCCAGGTAAGTGCTGTGCCACTGAACTACACTGTATCAGTCTTATTACCATATAGAGCAAGCCTGTAGGCTTTCCTTCCAATTACAGGAGTACCTGACAACTGCTGGGAGAAGAGAGGGCCAGTGTCCCAGATCCCAAAGAGAGCCATCTGAATAACCTAGAAACCACGGTTCTCCAGCTCCAGGGTAGGGACGGGCTGTCTAGACTTCCCAAGGCCCTGAGCTGGGCGGCTTTCCGGGTCCTCCCTTACTTGGCCCCCTCCCCATTCTTTCATGTGGTCTGGCCTGAGGTTCCAGGGTGGGGCAGCCTGGTTTCTTCGGTCCATTCCCAGCCCTGACACTTGCTCTGAGAAGAGGGCAGTGCTGGTGCCAGCCATGCCAAGTACCTGGGTCCAGGGTGGAACCAAGGACCCCCACCCCAACTCCTTCACTTCATGTTCGTAGCTGCAGGCTAAAGGTTGACATCTGCTTGCTGCCAGCCTCCTCCCTCCCTCAGCCCAAGCACACTGCTGGAAGAGCCTGTCACCACCATCTCTGCTTGTCATAACCATGTCTCTCCACATTGCCTATGGCTGGGCACCATGCCCAGAATGATTCTTCCACAGCCTGGCCAGCCTTGTTATTCCCAAGATAATCCTCTCAGTCTCATCTACACAACTCAATGAGGGATAGAAGACAAAAAATGATGGTCTTTTTTTTTCTTTTTAACATTGGGAATTGAACTCAGAGCCTTTGCACTGAATTATACTCCAGGCCTTTTTTCATTTTTTAACTTTGAGACAGAGTCTTGCTAAGTCACTGGGTTGTTCAGGCTCAGCCCAAACTTGTGATCCTTCTGCCTCAGCCTCCAAGAGCACTGGATTTTAGGCACATGCCACCATGCCCATTCAATGGCCCCTTGTACACATGGCCACAGTAGGCACAGGGCCAGTGAGTTCTTGTGACACACAGGAGGATGCACATAGGCATTCTGGTTCCCTCAGTCCCAGGTTCACCCCTACCAACTACCAGAACACGCTGATCCATAAACACAAGGAAAGACACAAACAAACAGAGATGCACAAGCCCTACATCCCAAACATTTTTGGAGAAATATAAACAGTCCAGTTATGCAGACACACAGAGATAGCATACGCACCCCTGAGCCACCAGTTTCCAAGGAAACGCACTCCCAAGAATGTCCGGAGTGGGGCCAGGCAGGGCTGGGCTCGGTGCCTTGCTCGGGAGATGAGACAAGGAAACCCTCAGCTCCTGGAGCCCAGAAGAGGGGGCTGGCTGGGAAGAAGAACACCCATCCCTTTGTGCCTCCGCCTACCCCTTGTGGGCTGCCAAGCTTCTGAGACAGGCGAGCCCAGACTAGAAGGTTGCGTGAGGGGAGGCAAGGGAGTTTAGGGTCAGAAGAGAGTGGGAGGGTACATACTTGGCAGGGTGGGCTTCTGGCTGGGGAAGGGAGGTCACTGGGAACACAGGAAATGCTTAGGAATCCCACGGTGGCCTCAGGCCCTCTGTCTGCTCAGAGAGCTATGCGATGTGCTGGGAAGGTCGCACAAGAGAGCACCTCACCCTGCTCGCCGCACACGGGGCCAGAATGCCGCTACCCATGGAAGCCACAGGGCAGGGCCGGGCCATCTTCGAGCTTTGCTCTGCCCCCCTTTCTGCCCTGCTGTCTCACCTGCATGACCGCAAGCCCTGGGTGCACTCTCCGAGACTCAACAGGAACTACACAGCATTTCGGCCAAAGCCCCAGTTCTTGGAGGCTTCTCCTCTTATCCAGAGGCAGAGACGCTGCAGCCCCGGAGGAGGCCTGCAGCGCTGCTTCCCTGAAATTGCCCTCCGCACAGGTTCCCACCCCAAGGACAGGAGGCAGGAGTGGGTTTGGTCCGTTCTTAGGTGGGCTGTGAAGGAAATGGTATCTAAAGAGGCCAAGGGATAGGAACAGAAGGATCTCCAGAGACTGTGGAGTAAGAACGCGACGCTCCAGTTGGCCCTGCCAAGGTCCAGGCTCAGCCCAGGACTCGTCCTCATGCTTGCCGCCCTCCCTCTAACCCCCAACCAAATCTACTTCTCCTCCTTCCTCTAAATCAGACGATTCACTGTATAAATCAATGCCTAGAGCACTGTTTCCAGAGTGAACACACCTGGCCTGTCAAAGTGCCACCTGGCCACCCCTTGCCTGCTAGGTAACTATAGTAATTAGGGGCCCTTATGCAGCAGGGCCTCCCTTGCACCACAGAACAGGCTGGTGCTGTGGGAAAGTGTGGTTTCCATGTTCATGACCCAGAGGCCCCTGTCGGTGGTCTTGGAACAGGAGCGGGCTTGTCTGCAAATTTTGCCTTCACACTCTGCCCTTGTCCCATCCCCACAGCAAGTTTTGTCCTCCTCTAAGGTTCTCTTAACAACTCTTTCAGCATCATGAAGCCATATCTAATTCCTTCTTTTTATTTATTGAGGGGTTTTTTGTCTTTTTTTTTTTTTTTTTTTTTTGGTGGGACCAGGGTTCGAACTCACGACCCTACACTTGCCAGGCCAGACACTTGTGCCACGGAGCTATCTCCCTGGCCTCCTAGTTTTTTTCTTTCTTTCTTTCTTTCTTTCTTTCTTTCTTTCTTTCTTTCTTTCTTTGCTTGTTTTGTTTGTTTGTTTCTTTATTTATTTTATTTTATGGCTGGCTCAGCCTGCCCTGGTGGTGGGGCTGGCGCAGCATGTGGTGCTGGAGATCGAACCGCAGTCCCCGCAGTTGCCTCAGCTTTCCTAAGCAGGCACTTTAGACCACTGAACCATCTCACCGGCCCCATTTTTTTTCTTTTTAATTCAATTCAGTACTGGGGATTGAATTCAGGGAGCACTGAGCTACACCTACTGCCCTTTTTATTTAAGACAGGTTCTCATCAAGTTGCCTGGCCTAGGCTTATGTTCATGATCTAAGCCTCAGCCTCCAAGGTAGCTAGGAGGTATGCGTGTGCCGCCAAGTCTTACCAGGGATGCCCTCTTGCTGCTGTTCGACCTGCGTCCCCCAACAACCACTAACAGCCCTCTGGGCTGGGCCTTTTGACAATAAAAACCTGAACCTTTTCTGTCCCCATGGTGTGGGGAAGTAATGTATGGGCAACCAGAGAAGAAAGGCAGGGTGGAGATAAATCTGGATGCTGGAGGGGTTTGAGATGATACGTGGAAAGCCAACCGGGTATGGCAGGCAGTTACCATAGCAACCACTATAGCAGGCTTCCCCTGCACCCAGCACATATGAGCTTTGAAATAAAGGCTCATACCCTTTCTCAGTTTAGGGTATCAGACCTTACCCTGAGTGAGTCGAGTTGGCTGTCGAATTGGGAGCCCATCGATAGTACAGGCATTTCCACAAGGGTAGAGGGTAAGGGTACCCCGTAGATTCTCGATGTAGCAGTGCTCTGGAGCCAGGCCTGGACCCTGCAGGGCGATGTCCTTGGCTGCAGAGCCGATCACTGTCCTTCCTGGAGAGAGGAGGTAAACTGAGTCGGGGGGACCAGGCTGAGGAGGCAGGGACAGGGCAAAGAGGGACATGAGGCACATACATTTTCATCTGCATCTTTATCTAGCTCTGGGCACCCCTGTTGGGCCCTCCTAGGCCTTGTGAGCCAGTAACTGATAGCTCTGCTCAAGCAGAGAAACTGCTTCAGAATGGGACGGCTGAGAGGGCCCAGGAGCCCGACTGCCTGAGGCGGGGGCTTCTTCTCTGCAAATCTCCTGCAGCCTCCTGCCCGCCTCTCCCTGTATTCCTTTCCCCTTTTCTCCTTCTTGCTACTCTTCCCTTTTTTTCCTGTTTTTTTTTTCTTCATTTTTTTACGTATTCCATACAAGGTCTCACTATGCAGCTTGGACTTATAGTGATCTTCCTATTCTCAGTTTCCCTCTTTTTTTCTAAGTCTCTCTCCTTTCTGCCACCTGCAAGCCAGCCCAGTCATTCCTCCTGAGTCTCCAGTGTTCCAGTGCTGCTTTGCCCCAAAACCCCTCCCTGGCAGAGCCCCTGGGACTGGCATTTGGAGAATGTGGGAAATGTAGTTATCACCCAGGCAACAGGTGCAGTCAGGAGAGAAAAGGAGGGCAGAAGCCAAGGCTGAAGGGGACCGTGCTAGGGCTCCCCTTGGGGTGTGGTGCCCCTGCTCCCACCTTTCCCTTCCCAGCCTTCCACGGCAGGCAGCATCTTGGAGTGGGGCCCGTTTTGTCCTGGCCACACTGGTAGCTCAGAGCAGCATGCTGCCTGATTCTGTCAGTGCTCTCTTCCTTGCTTCTAACCTGATCTGTAATCCCTGTCATGGAGCCGGATTATCTACCAAAGAAGGCAGAAAGTCCAAGGAGGCAAAAACAAAGGAAACACTGCCTGTCGATGGCAGGAGGGCCCCTAACTCAGGTGGAGGCCTGGAAGGTAGCGGGGTGTGGGTCGGACGCACCGTCCTGGCTTACCTTCCTCCAGTGGCAGGAGGGTGATCGCAGTGCTGAGCCGCCCGCTGCCCAGGCTCACCAGGTGGGGTTTGTCGGTTTGCACTTTCAGCCCCTTGCCCGTCTCGATCAGGTCCAAGGGTCCTTTCTGCAAGTAGCAGTGGCACAGAATGAGCATCATTATGGACTTCTGGCCAGCTCCTTACTTCCCAGGTCACAGTCACGCCAGCACCCTCTCCAGTCCTTGTCCCTCTGCAAAGGACTCTGAGGTACTGGAGGGTTTAGCACAAAATCGTGGCCAGAGCATTATCGCACAAAATTGTAATGAGATCTAAATCTAGGCCACTAACTCGTCCCACTGGATTTATCTCAAGTCTTGGCTCAACTGCCCCCTTTTGTCTAACACAGTAACAAGGCGAGAGGGTGGGGGAGGCAGGGGTGCTGGGAAAAGGGGGCACAGTAGGACACCCAGACCAGCACTGGAAGCCTTGGCTGGGGCTACTTGCAGGGCTACTGCTTGCCCGTACTACATGAGCTGCTAGGGACAGTTGGGGCGGAGGCATGGACCAAGGTGATGCAGCCCAGAGACCTCTGTAAACTGCTTTCTGACTTGTAAAGGGGAGTTTCTGGGTGAGCCAATTAACCTAATTCAGATAAAGACTGAGCTGTTAATAGGTTTAGGGTCTGGAAAGGCGGAGAGAAACACAACTGCTGCTCTCACCCTTGAGCTGGGATCTGAAGTGTGTAGAAGGCCTGGACCCCTCCTTACAAGTGCTCCCTGACCCCATGGCCCTGGCCCTACTCACCTGTACCACAGCCTGTGTCTTGCATCCAGGGCCTACCAGGGTCCTACTGAGAGCATCCATGGTCCTGGGGCTCCAGGTTTCCTGGGGACACAGCATAACGCAGGTGATGGGGAAGGCAACGGAAGAAGGAAAGAAGAACTGGCTCTGTGGCAGGGTTCTCAGGGCAGGTACAGCACCAGCCGGCATTATTCCCATCATCCTCATGCTAAAGGAAAGGTGGGGGCCGCTAAGGAGTTGGGTGAGAGATAATGCCTGGTCTCCAGCCTCTGGCCACAGCACATGCACCACAGCAACCACTCTTGGCCATGGCCATGGCCAGCACAAAGCATGGCCTAGGCTTTTTGGCTTTCTTGCCCTGTGTGGCCCATAACCCAGGTCTTTGCAGCCGAAAGTTCTCAGCTATCTAAGTTGAGATGTTGGGAGCCCTAAGCATGATGAGGAAAATCTACCTCAGTAGGAAGAGCAAAATCTAGGGTCCAAAACCCAAAGATCATGCAAGCGAGAGGGCTCCCAGGTGAGTGGCAGGGCTGAAGCGGGCACACCCTCCCTCAACCTTTCCTTCTCTCTCTGTTCCTTTTCCCAGGGTCTTAGCAGGATGTTCTTAAAGGACATATTGGAAAAACCCAACATTCCTACCACCTCTGTGTTATCTCCACTCCTGTATCTTTTCTTCAAGAAATCAACCTCATCCCAACACAACCAGCTCAGAATCTCAGTGGCAACTATTGGGAGTACAGGACTCTAGGGTTCTTACCTGGCATGGTGCATTTAGGAAGCTAAGGCCCTTAAAACTAGGAACGAGATAGATTACAGAGCTAGAACCTGAATCCATCCGTCCAGCCACCTACCTGCCTCTCTTGCCCCAGCTTATGCTTTTGGTACTTTAAACTGTGAAGAGGATCCTGTATGTACTAATGTGTCTCCATATGCCCAACCCTTGGGCACCTTGTAAAGGTGAGAAACTTCCCACTGGCTACTGAAATGTTGCTGGGGAAAGCTGAGGCCTGGTGAGTTTCCGGCTTTCACTGTTTCAGCCATCTCCCAGATGAATTATAGAGGAAACAAGGGCAAGAGCCAGCGTTCCACAGAGTGTCTGATCCTGGCAGCGGGTCCCAAGGGCCCTCAGCCACGGAGTTACTAAATTTACCCTCCTAGCTTCCACCCTTCCGGGCCTGGACCACATAATCTCTGTCACCATTTCCACCCAAGCTGGTGGAAGAGAGGCCAGAATAGTGCTGGGGCCCACCTCAAGACTGTTTGGGAAGAGGGGAAGCAAAGGCCATTAACCCTCACCATGCCCTAAGCTGGCCTGCCCTCTCCCCAGGAGTCCTGGCCACAGGAAAGAGTTTCCAGAGACAGAAAGTTGCGCTGTTTCCTTAGACTCAGGGAAATCCCTCCACATTTCCTGAGGGAAGAGTGGGTTAGGAATAGGAAGTTCATGTAAAAAAGTGGAGAAGAAAAACAAAATAATAAACAATGGTAAAAGGAAAGTATTGTCCTTAACAGAAAAAGTTTTACAGTGGGATTAAAAAGTCTTAAGTTCTACCAGCGTGTTGGCACATGCCTATAATCGCCGCACTCCAGAGGCTGAGGCAGAAGGAACGCTGAGAGTTCAAAGCCAGCCTGGGCTACAAAGCGAATTTAGACAGCCCAACCTGCATAGTGAAATCCTGTCTCAAAAAAACCTACACAAACGAACAAACCAATTAATTAATTAATTCTACCCTGAATTTACTATTCATTAGCTGTAAGATCTTGGACAAATTCAACTCAGTTACTCTAGTTCACACGGTCAAATCAATCTTCTATTAAAGTAGAATGATAACGTTTCAGAGAATGTTTTTTAAAAAGAACATTGCATAGGCTAGATCAGTATTTGCCTAGGCTGAGATAGAAGCCAAATTGTAAATTGGCATAATTTTTTTTGGAGGGATGTACTAGAAATATCCTAAAATTAAACTGTGATGATGGCTGCTCAGCTCTAAATATACTGTTACACACCTCAATTGGGCGGATTTTATGGTATATAAATTAAGGGCCAACGAGATAGCTCAGCAGTGTAATTGTCTGCTTGGCAAGCACAAGGTCCTGATCTCAATTTCTGATACCGCAATAAATAAATAAATAAATAAATAAATAAATAAATAAATAAATAAAATCTCAGTAAAGTTGTTAGGCATTTTTAAGGACTGTGTGAAGACTGAGGCAGTACACTAAATGACACTCCATGTAATGCAAAACATATAAATGCCAGTTATATGAGCTGTATAACCTGGAGTAAGGCACTGCGCCTCTCTGGGCCTGCTTCTCTGTCACATTGGAGTGTTTGTCGCCAGCACTCTTTGAGGTATTTGGGTGTGTTCATTTATTTACACCAAAGAACTTCAAGCGGAGATAAAGGTCATAAAAGAATAACTTTGAAGGAGGAATGAGTGATTACAGGAGAGAAGAGAAGGCAATAAGGAAGCGAAAGGAGAGGGAGAGATACGGAGAGAGTGGGAGGGTGAAGATAAGAAGAGATGTAGTTTGGGAGGTACGAGGCTGTGACCTCGGCTCAGAAACTTAATCCAGGCGAAGTGGAAAAAGACACCAGACCAACCTGGCAGGCGCTCAGGTCCTGCTGTGACCGCGGGGACTCGTTGTGGACCAGGGAGCCCCCACCTGGGGGCGCCCTCTCTTCAGGCCCCAGCCCTCCCTCCTCCATCCCAGCCAGGGGCTCTCCCTAGCCCGGCCCGGCCTCCGCGGCCTTTCTGGGAAGTCGTCCCTGGGGTGTCAGCGCAGCTCCCCCTGGTCCTTCCGGACTCGGGTACACGGGAGCAAGGCTGCAGCGGCCTCGGGCGCGGGCGTCCGGGTCCGGCGGGCTGCTGCGAGGGTACCCGCGTGCAACGACGCTGGAGTCCCGCAGGTGACCCCGCGGCCACCTCGCCCGCCGGGAACGCTTTGGCAGCCGCCCCCTCCAGCACGCGGGGTTCCAGTCACCCCTTGGGGGTCTTGGCGCCCGAGTGAAGGTGAAGGCCCCCCAGGGTAGGGCACCGGCTCTGGCACCAGCAGTCACTGAAGGAGGTCCCAAGGGGCCCCAAGATTAAAGGGGGAGCCAAGGGCCCGGCCTCCCGCAGCGCCGCTGCTCGGACCCCCTCACGCCCTTTCGGGTCACCTGGGTCCTCACCTGGGTCCCGGGGGCCCAGCCGAGGCCTCGCCCCGGGCGTCGCATGTTGTGGCTGGACCTGCGGGGCTGAGCTGGGATCCTCCCGGCCGGCTGTGGCCTTCGCCTTCCCGGCGCACATCCGCCCTCGAGGAAGGGCTCAGGCAGAGGAAGGAGCCAGCCGGACGGGAAGGAAACTGAGGCCGGGCGCCCCGCGGGCAGGATGCCCGGGCGGAGCGGGGCGGGGCGGGCGGAGGTGTCCGAGCCCCGGGGCGGGGAGAACTTCAGAAGGAGAAAAAGGCAGCAAGGAGGGTCTGCGGGGACAAGGGGACCAGGACAGGAACCTCCAGTGGAAGGGACGACGACGGGGACGGCCGGGAAGCCTGAGCGATGGGACCCGGCTCCCCCGCGCCCCGAGCGTGGCAGCGGAGGCGGCAGCCCGGGACCCAGGCCAGAGCGCCCGAGAGCCGCGCAAGCAGCCGCGGGGCGACTTTTATGCCGGTGCGGGAGAGGTGCAGCTCCTGGAAGTCCGGGCCGCGCTGGCTTTCCGCCCCTCGACCCGCCCCGGGCCACGGCAGGGGACAAGGCCGCAGTGTTGGGCCGCCCCGCCCGCCCGCCCGCCCGGGACAAGCGGCCTTTCTTTGCCCCGGCGGGGAGAAGGGGACTCTTGTTTGCGCAGCCGGGAAAGGGGTGGCCGCCCCCACGACGCCGCTGCAGCCGGGCAGCTGCGGGGAGGGGTGCGCGCGCGCGAGCTAGTGGGGCGCGGGGCGCTGGCGAGGCTCGGAGCGTGTGCGGGACCTGAGTGTGAGTGCGACGCGTGGACGCCCGACGCGGCCGAGCCTGTGCTCGTGTGACGACGGCTGGAGGGAGCCGCCGTCGGATGAGTCAGCCCCCGGGAGCCTCGGGGACCGCTGAGCTAACGGGCCCAGAATGCAGCCCCGCCCCGGCGCCCCATCCCCTGCCGGGCCGGGCCGTGCGGTCACGGTCTAAGTCCCTGCTCGCGCCGCCTCCGCGGAAGCGTCCGCGCTCCTCGGCATCCCCGGGCCGGGAGGCCCCACCCCGCCGCACTTCCCCATCCCGGGGGAGTCCGATGACTTGGCGCAGCTTCGCCGCGGGGATCTCCGCTAGGCGCTCGGGTCCAGACCACGAAGGCGCGGCAGAGACCGGGGGTCACTCCTCCAAGGTGCCCCAGGGGCCCCGAGCCCTGCAGGCGCGGACGTGCCTTGGGGGAGTATCTGCGAGGCCGAGGCCTCCACGAACTTTCTATGCCCTGGACACCACCGAGAACCTCCAGGACTCCAGTCCCATCAAGCAGGGCTCCACAACCCTTCCTTGGCCGTCAAGGCTGCTGGCATGGGAGCAAGAGCTAGGACACCCCAAGGGACCCCTCTCCTGTGGTCCTGCTGCTGCTGCTGCTGCTGCTGCTGAAAGGAGACAGTGGGGGACCCTAGGGTCGCACACAGTTGCCCCCAAGACTCAGCGGGTGGCAACCTGGGCATGGGGTGCCGGCGGGCGATCACAAAAGGCATGAGCGTCCCTCGGGAAGAGTACGGCCCCTTGGCAGTGGCGCTGGCAGCAGCTCCGCAGGGCAAAAGCAAACAACTCTCGGGAAAGCGGCAGAGCCAACTGCTACAAAATCTCCTTTGGTCTGTAGGCACTCACCTGGGATGTCCCTCGTCCCCCACAGGCTTCTTCGGAGCCCACTAGCCTAGAGCTGCCCTTGCCAGGCCCCGGAGACTTCCCCTGTACAGCGCCAGCCTCACAGAGAATGGCACGCTCGGGCGTAGGAGAGCAGGCGCGCTTACCTTTCGCGAGAGGCGGACACGGTCCCAGTGCCCGGCTTGGCCACGGCGGCCTCAGGCTCCGAGGGACACTGTCGCTTTTCCCCCGGAGCCTGCTGAGTAGGAGGAGAGCGAGCTGTCCCGCCTCCCTCCCACTAGTCCCCGCCCCTGCCCTGTCCCATTCCGTCTGCCTGGCCAGGCAGAGAAGACGCCCTTGTGGAGCTGGAGCCCAAGGTCCCCCACCCAGCCTTCCCACAGCAGCACCTCCCCACCCCCTCGCCGGCACAGCACCCGCTTTGTTCATCGTACAGCTGGGCTGTCCAGCACACACCCCTCTCCTCTCGCCCTCCCCTTCGGACTCTCCTAGACCACCTTCACCCCTAGGCTTTGATACATTCCCATTCATTCTGTCTCTGTCTCCTCTCACCTTCTCTTCCCCACCCTTCCCTTGCGCTCTGAAACTTAAGTGAACCTCCTCATTGCATGAGCGTCTGTAACACGCTCTCATTTCCTCAGAACATCTCCTGCAGTCTTCCCTGTCACCCCTTTTCAAGCACCACAGTGAAGAACTGTAAGTGGGGTTGATATCCCATCTGGCTCCACATTTTCCTGCTGGAGAGGGCATAAGATGTTCAGTACCGTGCAAACTAAGCACAGTGGAGTTTTTGTTTTGCCTCCATTAGCCAAACCCCAGTGGCCTTGCTACATTAGACTAGGAGTGGAAAGGCGTGTTAGAGACACACTAGCCTAGGGCATGTTAATAAGGAAGAGGGGCAGTGAACACCTAAGGGCAGCCTAGAAACCTGGTCTGGTTGAAGTCACTGTCTACCTCGGCCCCCACCCGGAAACCCAACACTGACAGTGGATCCTTACCTTGCAAAGCCAGCTCTTGCCCCAGGGGACCCCAGACACTCCTCACGGTAGGAAGGAGCAGAAAAACTTTAAGTATGGCCTAAATTCCAGCCGGGGTGGATAGGAAAAGGTGCTTTGTCCTCTTTGGATGGACAAATCCCGTTCTGATTCAGTGGCTCTAGTCTGTGCCCTCTTCTAACCCAGGAGGCTGAACTTCAGGAATCTCTGGTCACTTATTGACAGGGCTAGCATTCCTCCCCCGGGAAGGGGTGGTGGCCTGAAGCTTGAGCTGACCACAGCCAGGCAGTCAACAAGAAGGGAAGGTGGGGCTGGGGTGTAGCTCAGTAGCAGCGCTTGCTTAGCAAGCAGGAGGCACTGGGCTCAGTACAGAAAGTGGAAAGAGAGGTGTTGCTACCTGGTCTAGCTAACCCAGGCAAACAAGCTCTCGTGTACACCATGAGTACCAAAAACTCTAGGTGCGCATGTATGTGCCTGCATGTGTGTGTGTGTGTGTGTGTGTGTGTGTGTGTGTGTGTGTGTCTGGGACAAGCCTCTTAACCTTCCTACCTACATACTGTTCAAAGCTTATGCAAGCTTTTTTTAATGTATTTAGTTCAGGGTATCACTACTCAGCCTCCTCAGCTCTGGGATTACAGGCATGTCACCACTCCCTGAAATAGGTGGCCAGCTCAGAGGGGGCACAGCATGGGGTACTGGGGATCAAACTCTGTCCCTGTGCTTGCCTAAGCAGGCGCTTAGTCCACTGAGCTATCTCACCGGCTCATCCAAGTATTTTAACTGAGGCCAGTCTTCATAAGGCAGATCAGAACAGTAATTTTAGTCTATTCCAGTGTTACAGAAGACAGAACCAGAACTGTTGTATCCTATATGCCAAAACCCAGCATTTGAGGACAGGCTCAGAATGAAGTTCCTCAGAGACTTTCCACACTGTGTTCAATTCCTAGCTCCTCTTTACCCATTTGGTCACGAGGAATTTCAAGGAATAATCAAGACGGCTAAAAAAAAAAAGCTACAGAGGCAGCTAATGCTGAGGCAGAGAGGGTGGAACAGCACCTGTCAGTTGTCGCTGCTCTCCACCAGGGACCAGCTGACCCCACGAGGAAGGCTCTGCGCAGTGTGTCCTCTCCTGCTGTGCTGGGTCTCCGTTTTCCCACAGTTAGAGCACTCAGGGGACTAACGACCTACCCTCCCACCCCTCCACCCTCATCCCACTCCACATCTGGAGCCCATCAAAAAAACTCAGTGCTCCCTCACAGTTACGCAAGAGGTCGAGCAGCTGGGAGCTCAGGAAGGGGGGAGGAAGAGAGAAGAAAGCAGAAAACAGATTTCCAGGCATGCTTCAGACTTTCCGAAATGAAAGCAGGGGGAGAGGGCAAAGGCTGGGTGTGGAAAGAAGGGTGGATTTTTCACTTGGCTATGAATGTCAGGAGTGGATTTCCACACTCCTCTTGTCTTGGCATATTTTTCCTTTCCCGCCTCTTTTTTTTTTTTTTTTTTTTGGTACTGGGGATCAAACTCAGAACCTTACACTTATCAGGCAGGCACTTATGCCACTGAGCTATCTCCCTGGCCAAAACTGCACTCTTTAGAACCAGAAAGGGATAGCTGTTACTTACACCACCAGCAGTCCCTGTAGATACCCTCTCCCAAAAGTTACCCTTTCTGATCTCTCTGCATCCTAAACCCAGGCATCATTAATGTAGGTGTGGCAGCAGTAACATGCCAAGTAACTGCTCGATGCCAAGTAACTTCTCGGCGCATCCTACTCAGGAAGAAGTTCAAATTTCGCCTCAGCAGCTGCAAAGCAGCAGCAGCTCTTTTCTCAGCTTGTCTTAGAAAAGCTGCACAATCCACATTTCCACTAAACCTAACACATTCGAGAGGGAAATTTGAGTTCAGAAAAACTGGCTGCCTACCTCTGTGGCTCACAACCTTCTTATGAGCTAGAGAGCAAGCATCCAGGGCCAGGGGTAGTGCTCAGTGGCAGTGTGCCATTTGGCATGTGAATCCACTACTCACCATGCTACTTGACCTGTCCTACAGTAGGAAATTTTCTTTCGGTAGATTTTAAGTTTCTAAAAACCACCTAGCAACTTGGCTTCTTGTGAAAAGGAAAACAGCGTGCTAGGAAAGACAGTCTAATTGCCGAAAAGGCATCCCTCATATCAATTTGCCATCTCTCCAGGGTAAGATATGACACATTGGTAGATGCTTCTGCCCTTGGGTAACAGTGATGCACAGCGACCAAGCTACTTGTGAATCTCTTATTGGAGTTGGAAGCTCTAGAGAGCTGCACATGTATTTACTAGAGGCCAAAAAGAGGGACTGGAAAGCTGTGCCTAGAAGTACACTATAAAGGGAATTAATTCAGTTTTTGCTTCAAGCTTCCCCAAGAACATTTTCTTTTTTTAAAAATTTATTTATTTATTTATTTATTTGTTTGTTTGCTTGTTGTGTTTGCCTATTTCTTTATTCATTCATTTCGTGGCCGGCTCAGCCTGCCCCGGTGGTGGCGCTGGCGCAGCATGTGGTGCCGGGGATCGAACTGCAGTCCCCGCAGTTGCCTGAGCCCTCCCAAGCAGGCGCTTTAGACCACTGAACCATCTCGCCGGCCCAAGAACATTTTCTTTTCCATGCTCCAGACTCACATTATCAGTTGTAGATAACACTTGTCTAGCTTAGAAAAAAACTTCATAGAAGGGGTTGGGGAGATAGCTCCAAGGAGCAAGTGCCTGCCTGGCAAGTGGAAGGTCATAAGTTTGAACCCTGGTCCCGCCAAAAAAACAAAAAACAAAACTTCATAGAAAGGTAGACATTCCTTCTAGTTAGATTTAGTATGTTTGATTAAGAACTCCTACTACCTTAAAAATATCCCCTGCTGGACGTGAACCTTGAATGTGCCTGCAATCGGCTGTAGCATGTCATCCCACTGATTGCCAGGGCTGATCCAGCTCATCTGGCTGGCTAGGCGGGTGTCCCCTTCCTCCCGCAGTGCTCCTTGTATGTCCCACTTGAAGCTGCACACACAGTCCAAGAGGATGACCATCAAATATAGGGGACTCTTCCTCGGGCAAGGGCATGTTAGTAGCTATGCTCCCCTGCTAGAACCCTAAAAAAGCTTTCAGGATACTCTGCATCCACCTTGGAAACCACTCAGATCCTAAGATTTAAAATACACAGGCCAATTTGGGGTTTGTAGCATTGATTTTTTAAAAATGACCTATCTAGAGGTTGCTAATCTCATTACCTCCTGTGTGGGATTCACTGAGAGAAACCATAGCCTCCCATTTTTATTTTTACTACCAGGGATCAAACTCAAGACCTTGCACTTGCCATGCAGACACTTGTGCAAATCCCTGGCCATTTTTATTTTAATATTTATTAATTATATTATGGCTGGTTCAGCCTGCCCTGGACAGTGGGGCTGACGCATGTGGTGCTGGGGATCGAACTGCGGTCCCTGCGGTTGCCTAAGCTTGCCTAAGCAAGCGCTTTAGATCAGAGTCATCTTGCCAGCACCCTGGCCCCCATTTTAAATTAAAAAAAAAAAAAAATCTTGTATTTGGTATAGGGTCGCCCTACACAGCTTGGATTTATAGTGATCCTATCTTAGCCTCCTCAGTGCTGGGATTACAGGTGTACGCCACCATACCCAATTATGTGGTACCAGTGATCGAACCTGGGTCCTTGCATTTGATAAGGCAGGTGCTTAGACTGCTGAGCTCTCTCTAGCCTAACAGCCTCCTATTTCAAACAGAATGCTTGGGCATATGTAAGTATTTTGCTAGTCTCCCTCACAAGTGTCCAACAAAAAGTACACTTAATGCCAGAGAGGAAGTACCAGGCAGTCAACGGGTGTGACAGGACTCTGGTGATTAAGGTTAGAGCTTCAGTGAGGTGAGCCACACTTGG
This sequence comes from Capromys pilorides, assembly GCA_004027915.1. Taxonomy (NCBI): domain Eukaryota; kingdom Metazoa; phylum Chordata; class Mammalia; order Rodentia; family Capromyidae; genus Capromys; species Capromys pilorides. The sequence goes on from PVKN010001488.1 coordinate 42,578, forward strand.
CATCATTAGATCAGCCACTACTTCACTAAGAGAAACAAAAAAAATCCTTGGCTTTTAACACTGTTTTTTCATTCTAGACATTTATTCACTAGGAATAATCTGACTTCCAGGGTGCTGGGGAGATAGCTCCATGGCACAAGCGCCTGCCTGGCAAGTACAAGGTCATGAGTTCAAACCCCAGTTCCACCAAAAAAAAATAAATTAAAAAAAAGTAAAGCAAAAATAATCTGACTTCCAAACAACTTGTTGTTGATTAATAGTTTTTCCAAAGTTAAACAAAAAGTGTAAGGGGCTGGGGAGATAGCTCAGCAGAGTAAGTGCCTACCTGGCAAGCACAGGGTGCCGAGTTCAATCCACAGTACTGCAACAAAAAAAAAAAAAGTCTTTTCCTTGCGGTAAGGTGGCACACACCTGTAAACCCAGCACTCCAGAGGCTGAGGCAGGATAATCACTGCAAGGTTTTCATTATTTTTTTAAAATTGAGAGTTTGACACCAACCTGAGCCACACAGTGATTTCAGGACCAGCCTGAAGTGCATGGCAAGACCCTGTCTCAAAACAACAAAAACCCTGGGTGTGGTGGCAAACACCTGTAATCCCAGCACTTGGGAGGCTGAGGCAGGAGGATCATTTACAAAGTGAGCTCAAGGACAGCCTAAACTACACAGTGAGACCCTGTCTCAAAAAGACTTAAAAAAAAAAAAAAAAAAAAGTCATCTTTTCTGAGGGAATTTTTTTTTTTTTTGGCGAAACCGGGGATCAAACTCGGGACCTTGCACTTGTCAGGCAGACACTTGTGCCTCTGAGCTACCTTCCCAGCCCCTCTCAGGGAATTTCTAACAATTCTTAAAACATTCATCATACCTTCCTGGGTTCTTAGCACCGTCTGTCAAATGGGAAGGTCCAAGATACTGCATAATGTTATTTTTCAAAAGATGATTCTTCTTTTTGACTCTACTACTGCTTCACATAAAATTAAGTTTTTTTTTGGGGGGGGGGCGGGACTGGGGTTCGAACTCATGACCTTGCACTTGCCAGGCAGGCACTTGTGCCACGGAGCTATCTCCCCGGCCCCTGCTTCACATAAAATTAAGACTCCAATATCCCCAAAATCTGACACTTAATTCAAAAGCCATGCTGTCACGTGTGTATGCTCAAGTACAGAATATATACAATGAAGCATAATACCTAAAACGGAGTAAAAGCAATGAATACTCTTGGGTCTTGGATAAATTATTTTCTCTTAAATCCATTTTAGATCCTAATACAGCATCCCACATCTGAGCAGACACCAAAGTGTAAGTTAATTCAGTGAACATTTCATTTTATAATACTCTTTATTTGATTAAAGAATCTGTCTTCTTTGTGTACAATGGAATGTTATATTCCCTACATATTTTACAGGGTTACAAAATGTCTTGTTTTAAATATTACCCCAAAAGTAATTTCTGGAAAAAAAAAAAAAAAAAAAAGTTTTGTGAAATTAAACTTGACCTTTAAAAAATCAGATGAACAAGCAACTCTTAAAACTGGATTAATAAGATTTCTTGCCTACTAAACTACATGACAGACTTCTTGTCCTAGCCCCCTTCCTCAGAAAAATTTCATGTGGAAACCAAGCTAGAGATAAGTACTCTTCCCTGATACACGGGTTAACGAAAGGGAAAGGCCAAAAATTTCTTTGGCAAGCACCTCCAGCTACGGCCGCTTGTGGCTGTTCTGTGTCAATACCGTGCACTCTGCAGGCAGGGCCAGGCATTCAGACTGAAGCGCTGCTCTCCAGCAGCTGTAAGCGCGAGAGGCCATCCACAGTCGTTTGTCTCTGTGCATAGCCAGGGCCTGCAGCCTCTCAGCAGCCTGTCACAGATCCTACTAAGTGCAATACTGGATTAAAAATCAAGGCTGGGTTGGCAATGTTGTTCTCCACCAAAAAAAAAAAATGAAAGAGCTGAGGAATAATCACATCATAATGACAGTTAAAAGGCTTCCGGATCAGAAAAAGAAGGGTTTCAGAGATAGAAGCAAGAAGAAATGCTGCGGTGGCTGTACATAACCAATGTAAGAATGGCCTATTAAAATGCTAAAACCCATGCAGTGGAAATGGATTCTCCTTGATAATTCAGGAGGGACTTGTTAGAAAAGTTAAGACTGGCACAAATACTCACTGAAACAGTGGCCTCCAAAATCATAACCGTGTTTCTGCTAAAAGGAAGGACCGATGACACTGTGACCAAGATGAGGGAGATGAAGAACCTAAGAGTGGATACAAAACTGTGCCCAAAATGTGGAGAACTGGAAGGACAGACAGCACTAACAAGATGTGACATTCCATGGGGCCACAACCATTCTCCTAGACATCTTGAAGAGGGGCCATGTCATCTGAAAGCTGGTTCTCACTGACACAAGCATGACTCACAGTACTACTTTAAATAGGAAGGACAGGCCTTAGAAGAAAAACAGCTTGGCAAATTAATGGAGGGGTGCAAAGACACAGGAAAAAAGAATCAATTTTATCTTTTAACTTCTATATTCCATACCCTTAAACAGTTCACCTATATTGTCCACAAATCAAGAACAGTTTAGATAACTTTGTTCCAGGAGGTCAAACACAATGCCTATATACAGATAATCCCAGTGCCTGATTGAATATATGGGAAGGAAGTATGAGATTAAAATCTACAGAGAAAACTTAAAAACAAAGTATGAAATATAACTGTATTTGGGGATTAAAATAAAAGAGCAGCTTAGGTGAAGCCTGAGAAGGTGTTTGCTGGGGGCATTCTCTGGAGAGCTTGCTTTCCGGCTGGCCAGTAAAATCTGCCAAAGAAATGAGCAGCCTTTCCCTTCATGTTTGTGTCATTTCTCTGTCAAAGAAAGTCTCTGTGACACTCAAACACTGGGAATGAGCTGAGGGTCCTTGCACAGGAGACGTGCACTGTGTCAGAAAAAAAGGGTCTCCAATGGCTTGTAAATTTGGAAAAACTCTTCAGCCAGTTTTTGGCTCTTTTAATTAATGTGAAATTTTTCCTTTTCGGTTTTCTCTTCTTGGTATTACAGGATTTCATACTTATCCACTAGAAAAGTGGTCTCTGTGGAAAACCTGACCGGACTGTTTCCATCTACCTGGGTCACTTTGGTAACCTGGGAAAATAAAAAAAGAAAAATGGAAGTTTTACTGTACACAATGCTGATTAAATTCTCATTAGAGAATATAAGCCAAATTCCCTAAAAACAGTATTAAATACAGCTTATAAATAATAAATAAGAGGTGTTCAATGTATAACTGTAGCTCACAGCCATCGTTCTTCCCCATCAGCAAGATTAATCTGGTCTCTACATAAAGAAAGGAGAACTGCTGCAATGACACATACAGCAGTATTAACAGCAAGTAAGAGCTACAGAGTGAGTGGCTGCAGCCCAACCCTGCCTTATAAAACCTGTGAAAACCATGGAGATTTTATCAGAACACAATTCTCAATATTACTCACTGGATCTGCTCTCAAAATTCCCATGTTGAAGAGACCATTAAGCTACTCCCCCATATTAATTTTTGGGGCATGGCTCGGTCCTTTATTATTGATTGATTGCACGTCCGGGGTTTGAACTCACAACCTTGCACTTGCCAGGCAGGCACTTGTGCCACAGAGCTATCCCCCAGCCCCTCGGTCCTTTAAATGAGATCTATCTTTCTTTCTTTCTTTCTCTCTCTCTCTCTCTCTCTCTCTCTCTCTTTTTTTGTGGGACCGGGGTTCAAACTCATGACTTGCACTTGCCAGGCAGGCACTTGTGCCACGGAACTCTCCCCAGCCCTAAATGAGATTTTCTACCAATAAATTTTTTGGGATTTTCTTTCATCTTTTTTGAGTCAAGGTTTCTCTATGCAGTTCAGGCTGGCCTTGAACTGACTTTGTAATCCAGGCTGATCTCGAAATCTGGAGTGCTGGCATTATAAGTACGCACTACTACTCCCAGCCATCTAACAATAAATTCTGAGTACAATATGTACAATTATAATACCTGTACTGGCACCAACACAACACATGAATCATTAGTTAACATTTTCTAATGAGATTTTTTTTTTAATTATTTATTTATTTATTTATTTATTTGCTTGTTGTGTTTGTTTCTTTATTTATTCATTTTTTGTGGCTGGCTCAGCCTGCCCTGGTGGTGGCGCTGGCGCAGCATGTGGTGTCGGGGATCAAACTGCAGTCCCCGCAGTTGCCTGAGCCCTCCTAAGCAGGCGCTTTAGACCACCGAACCATCTCGCCGGCCCCAAATGAATTGTGTTTTTTTTTTGTTTTTTTTTTTGCGGTACCAGGGATTGAACTCAATACCTTGCACTTGCCAGGCAAGCACTTACTCCACTGAGCTATCTCCCTGGCCCTTTCTAATGAGATTCTGAGAAAGTAATTACATTGTCCTAACTGCTGAATGGTCCCAAACAGGCAAATGTACCCATTTCTATATAATGGCTTAGGTTTAACAGTCTCTCAGTAGTGATGGAGTTATGTTACTGAGAGAAAACTGCTCTTTGAAATCAACCAACTACAGGGTGACAGAGATATTTGGAAAGGTGAAAGTACCAAGTAACAAAGTCAAAAAGGAAACAATATAAAACTAAAGCTGAACATGGTGGCCTACACCTGTAATCTCATCATTTGGGAGGCTGAAGCAAGAGGATTCCCTCGAGTTTGAGGCCAGCCTGAACTACAAAGTGAGTTCAAGGCCTGCCTGAATTGCACAGTGAAACCAGTTCTCAAAAATAGAAGATGAAAGATAAATAATATAAACTAGGTCCCAGTAATGCAGTTTATTTTGTTTCATCTACTTAAATGAAGGGCAAAGTTCACAATGGAAATGGCTCATTATTATTTGTATTAATGCAGAAAGCTGTGCCATAATTAAAAAATTACTTCCATTACTTTAGATCTCCCCCTCAACCTCCGCTTCCTCTACACTCCCTTTGGATAGAATGCAAGGCTTCACTGTACACAAGCTAAGCACTCTGCTAATGAGTTACACTCCATCCCATTTTTATTTATTAAAAAAAATTTTTTTTTAATATTTAGTGCAGGGGGTGTCTACAGTGTCTCACTACACAGACTGGATATGTAATGATTCTCTTGTTTTCAGCTTCCCAAGGGCTGGGATTATAGGCACATGCTACCACGCCCAGTCTCACGGTATCTCAGGGCACCCCAGGGGTAGGGGTGGGGCCGGAATGGCTGCCTGGGAATTGAACCTTCGACCTCTGTATCTACCTAAGCAGGTGCTTTAATTCACTGAGCTATCTGTCTGGCCCTTATTTCTTATTTTTTAGATGCAGGGTTCTGCTGTGTAGTTCAGACCAGCCTTGAACTCACTGTGTAGCCCAAGCCAGCTTCAAACTCACACCAACTGTCCAGCCTCCCAACCAGCTGGGATTACAGGTGTGTGCCACCACACTCGGCTTTTTTTTTTTCCCTTGAACTTAAGGTCTTGCTAAGGTGCCCAGGCTACCTTTAAACTCAAAATCCTTGTTTCAGCCTCCCTTAATAGTCTAGATTACAAGTATGTGCTACGAAACTCAGCAGTAATTTCGTCTTCTAAATTAAAAAAATTGGGCCAGCGAGCAAGATAACTCAGTGGACTAAGTGCCTGCTTAAGCAAGCACAGGGACTGGAGTTGAATCCCTGGTACCATGCGCCATGTTGGCCTTACCCCTGGACACGCTGAGCTGGCCACCAAGACTGGGCATGGTGGCTCACGCCTGTAATACCAGCGCTGGGGAGGCTGAAAACAAGAGGTTCACTATGAGTCTAAGCTGTGTGGTGAGACTCTGTACTAAATACATTAAAAAAAATAAATAAATAAAAATTTAAAAATTCTTTCATTCCTTGGGTATAAATTAAGTGACAAGGCTTCATAAAACCTGATTGCTGGATAGATAAAAAATCGGGGTGGGGGAATAAAAATGATCAAAATGCAGTATGTTTATGTGCCAATTTATCAAGATGACTATGTCTCAAATGTACATTGATAAGCCAGGCATGGTGGTACACACATACAATCCCAGTAGTTCGGAGGCTAAGGTAGGAGATCATCATGAATTTGAGGCCAGCCTGGGCTACACTATGTGTTCAAAGGCTAAACTAAACTATACAGTGAGATGTCTCAAAAAACATATTAAAAACAAAAAAAATACCCAAACATTTAACTGGTAAAAAAAAAAATCATAGTAAGGAAATTAGGACAGAATCCCTCAATATGAAAGTGATGTTTGAGGTATATTGGCAAATGAGTTTTAAAATATATGGGTTAAAAAAATAGACAACTTAGAGACCCTGAGTCAGGCATGGTGATAAGCACCTATAATCCAAACTACTCAGGAGGCTGAAGGAGGAGGATTGTCAGTGTAAGACCAGCCCGGGCAATTCAGTGAAAATCTCTCTCAAAAATAAGAAGAGCGTGGGTTGTAGATCAGTGATACAGTTACTTGCCTAGCACATGCAGGACCCTGGTTCAACCCTTACTACCAAAGAAAAAGAAAAAGAAAAAGAAAAAGAAAAAGAAAAAGAAAAAGAGGGCCGGCGAGATGGTTCAGTGGTCTAAAGCGCCTGCGTAGGAAGGCTCAGGCAACTGCAGGGACTGCGGTTCCATCCCCGGCACCACATGCTGCGCCAGCGCCACCACCAGGGCAGGCTGAGCCAGCCACAAAAATAAAGAAACAAACAAACAAACACAACAAGCAAACAAATAAATAAATAAATAAAATTTTTTAAAAAAAAAGAAAAAGAAAAGAATTAAAGACAGGATATTTGAGTTCACAAATACTTTCATATGTATTTATGATTTTTTTTTTGATACAGGGCCCCACTGTGTAGTTCAGGCTCCCCTTGAACTCACTAGAGTAGCCTAGGACAGCCTTTAACTTGTGGCAAACCTCCTGTCTCAGCTTCCCAAGTCTTTGGATTATAGGTGTGCAACACTACACCCAGCCTTAATTTTTCTTTTTTTAAAACTCTGTCTGATCTAAGGAGAAAATCTGAGGTCCAACAGGTGAGGAATTTGACCAAAATCACAAATCAGATATGGAATCTGCAAAGAACATAAAGTTTTCTAATTTTTACTCTTGACATGAAACTACGCTATCAGGAACTGGTCCTTTGCTTTCCTCACGTAAGTGCTCTATATGAAATTAGTACCTGGGGGCCGGCGAGATGGTTCAGTGGTCTAAAGTGCCTGCTTAGGAAAGCTCAGGCAACTGTAGGGACTGCAGTTCGATCCCCGGGACCACACGCTGCGCCAGCTCCACCACCAGGGCAGGCTGAGCCAGCCATAAAATAAACAAGCAAACGAACAACAACAAAAACAAAAAAAAAGGAAAAAGAAATAAGAAATTAGTACCTGTATGTTGCAGTAATTCTTTTTGGAGATGAAGGAAACTTGAACAGGGAAGAAGTCATTGGGCTGCCCAGCAATACTAAACTCCAGGCTGCCACTCTTATTTTTGGCATCAATCACTGGCAGGCACCACTCCAAGGTATTTCGTCGACTGTCATGCCGATAATCTCCATCGATCTCACCAATCACAGGAGCACCAACACCCGATCTGTCATGAAAAACATCCAGTCAAATTAGTTGTCCACAGTTCAAAGAATTCCAATAAGGAAAACCAATACCAAATTTAACTATGCTACTTAAATTTGGCCTCAAACTTTCTAGGCCTGCCATTTTTATGCAGTTCTAGAGAAAATTAGATTCCTTAATGTCATCAAGGATCAAAGTCTTAGCTCCTTAGCTATGGATCTTACACAATGACTCTATTTTTTTTTTGGTCTTTTTGAGACAGGGTCTTGCTATGTATATGTAGCTCAGGCTGGCCTTGAGCTCTCTTTTGTAGCCCAGGCTGGTCTTGAACTCGCACTGATCCTCCTGCCTCAGCCTCCAAAGTGCTGGGATTACAGGCATGCGCCACCATGCCCGGCTCTTTAATGGCCTTTATAAATACAGAATACACAACAACAGGTACTATACTTGGCAGAGTGCTGAGGAATGCTTGAAGTCATACTGGTAACTGCGTAGGGGCATTTGAAACACATTTAAAATGGGGATGAGGTAGGCCTGTGAAAGGACTTTATTTCTGTCTTTCTGAGAACTCTACTGAGCCATCCATGCTCCACTTTTTTGTATTTTTGAAACAGGGTCTTGGTATACAGTTCAGGCTACCATAGAACTTCACTTTGAAACCCAGGCTAGCCTCAAACTCACAGTGATCCTCCTGCCTCAGCCTCCCAGGTTCTGGAATTACAAGAGTGTGCAACCATACCCAGCAAGACTAGTTTTTGAAAGTTTAAAATGTTTGTATCTAACTGAAGTTGAGCCTTTCAGTAGGTTTCTTTTTTCTAGGTTTCTTTATAATGCAGTAGCTGGACTTTTGCTTGATAAAGTTATGTATAACCACACTTGAGCACAATGCAATATGATGGGATAAACACACGGAGCTCTTTAGCCTGCAAAACCTTCAGGGCTGGTGAGGATATACTTTGTGCCACCACACACGGCTGAGAGGCAGTCACCTACTCCTACACATTCTAAATTTGCTGTCTTTTAAGTCACTGGTGACACTCTACTTGCATTAGGACAAGATAAATAAGGTGGACAGAAAACTTGAGAGACAGCACAAGACTAATTCTTCACTAACCATTTTATGCTCTTGGTCCCTTTATGTTCCTTCTTTGTGGCCCTGCTCCAATTCCAACTATGATCTCTTCTAATTTGATCAGTTTTTTTTTTTTAAATTTTTTATTTATTTATTTATTTGTTTGCTTGTTGTGTTTGTTTGTTTCTTTATTTATTCATTTTGTGGCTGGCTCAGCCTGCCCTGGTGGTGGCGCTGGCGCAGCATGTGGTGCCGGGGATCGAACTGCAGTCCCCGCAGTTGCCTGAGCCCTCCTAAGCAGGCGCTTTAGACCACTGAACCAT